>WSYH01006615.1:0-37172 GCA_036426205.1 Ascaphus truei | reverse complement strand
ACGACCACTAACAAATCACACAGACAGGACGTAAAACTTTGACAAAGGCCAGGAAAGTTGTCAGATTATTGAATATGGAGAGAGCACCCCCAAGGAGTACGCGCAGTACATTTCTACTCCCACCCCCCATAACACATACAGCCGGATAGACTAATTCCTTGGTACTAGATTGGTCCCTGCGGGATCTCTCGCTCAGAGATCCATGTATTTCTGGTAGACCAGAACTATAGAGCTGCGGTGCCACATGGTTCGCTGGACAGACCTTAGAGCGAATTGGAAGCTAAACGAGCATCCTCTTAAAGATCCCGGATCTCGGGGGGAGGTAGCGTGAAAAAATTACAGAAGATTTTGAGGGAATGAGGGAAGCGTGGACGTCACAAGCCACAGTGGGAAGGGGGGCCCATAAGGCAACCCTCAGGGGAATATTGATGAATCTGGCCGCCAAAACGGAAAACGGGAAAGAGAGAAAAAATAAAGACTTAGAAACACAAATAGGGAGCTTCTGCCCTGCACAAACACTAATAGCGGAACAAACGCTTAAACAACTTTAGACGCCAAAATTAAACTGAATCTTCTCCTAACCTCCCAGGCTGAGGAGGGGAGGAAAGGCTTGTCGAAGCCGTTAAATTTTATGAAAAAGAACAAACCTGATACACTCCTTGCCAATAAGCTAAAAAAGAAGCTTCAAAATTTACTCTATTCACGCAATTCGGAACCAACAGGGGGACCTTACCTCCATACCTGGGAAATGTAGAGGCATTTAAAACGACTACGAAGAAACTAGCTAATGGCAAGACAATGTCACTATAATACTTAAAACGGGAGAGTACTGAACCCTTCCTAAAGAGGCAAAATTACCAACATTGAGAAGGACGAGAGAGAGGCGCTGCAGGCGGACTTTACTCGGAGGAAATATGGAATAATCAAGCATTTTAAAACCGGCCCAAAGGCAGCCGGGGCCCGATGGGCTTCTTATAATCTATATTTAAGAAATACGCTAAAATTATAGCCCACATACAGAGGCGAAGTTTTATTTGAATCGGCTTGTTCCGCAGCGGGAGATGTCCCGGCCTTGATGATGATTCCCTCGGCGTGCCGCGCGTCACCAATCGCGTACACGCTTCACGGGTGCATGCGCCCCTTGCGCGCACGTGCCCAGGGCTCCCGAAGGGAGCCCTGTGGTCCCGCTGTGGGGGACGGCGTGGTGGGGGGTCGGGGGACCGGCGGACCACAGAGAGGGGAGGGGAAGCCCGATAGGAGGGCCGCTCTTCCGAGGTTCAGCGGTGCCGGGACACCACGGCGGCGCCCGGTACTGTAGCGGGCCAGAGAAGACCAGGTACATGCTCAAATAAAACTTGGCGCGACCCAGTATGCTTAAACTATTTTAAGATATTCGGAAGGGGACTCTTTTCCAGCACAAAGCTTCAGGGGCATCCATCTTCTGTGATCCACAAACCAGGGAAAGGACCCGGCAGACTGCAAGAGCTACCGGCCCATTTCACTGATTACTTTCCGATATCAAAATCTATTCCAAAATTCATAGAAACAGGGTGGGTAGGTCCTTCCCAGGTTAATCATGCGGATCAGTAGGGGTTATCGGAGCGGCAAAGCGGCAGACAAACACCAGAGAATTAGTGATCTGACGATTGTCCAAAAAGAAAAAAAACACACTTTCCATGGTGCAAGTCTGGACGCGGAGAAAGCCTTCGATAGAATAGACCTGGCCCTATTTTACAAGGAAACACTGGGAAGCATTGGAATGCTTAAGGGACAAGTCTATGAGGGCCATCTGGCGCTGTCTGTATGAGGGCCCCCACACAACGGTTGTGAGATGAGAGTGAAGCACCCAGGGTTTTCCCTCTGAGAATTTCACAATAAAAAGTGGAACGAGGACAGGGATGCCCGCTGTCGCCGTTGCTGTTGCACTTTGTATAGAAGCCAATGGCGGCGCAATACGCAACAGCCAGATATCACAGGCATCTCAGATGGAGAGAACGCAGGATTAAGGCAGCTCTGTTGCGGACGATGTTATCCTAACGCTGTCCAAACCGATCACGTCCTCCCTATGTATTGGAATCCTGAGCAAATTTAACCACATTTCGGCTTTACGATCAATCAGCCAAATCAGAAGCCCTCAATATAAAAACTTCCCAAGGAAGTGAAAAAATGATTGATCTCAACTTCAAGTTTTAAATGGCAACCCTCTGCTATCAAATATTTAGGGTAATCTACACGGACTACAAAACAAAACTCTAATAAGGCAAACTTTCCTAGGTTATATAAAGCGCTGAGAGAGGATCTCAGAGTGTGGGAAAAGGGGCATTATGGATTGGAAGGGATACACTGCGCGAAGATGAATCTCCTCCCAGGCGTGATATCTTTTCCAGAGCCACTATCCAGGGGTTCACTTGACATCTCTCCCTGCAGATCAACTATATGAAATTTTGATATGGAATAAGAAAAAAACCAAGAATTGCAAAGGGTATATTAAAGAGACCCCCACCAAGTAGAGGAGGAATAGCCGGTGGTCCTGTTTGTTTGCTTACCAAAAGCGGCCCCAATTGGCTCAAATTCTCCAATGGCACAGGACCCAAGCCTTCGGAGATGGGTTTAGTTAGAGTTGGAGAAGAAAGTGCTGTCCAACGATTTGACATCCAGAAGCGATCTGGCTGCCAAAAACGTAGGGCACGCCCAAATAGGCACACCGCTTCCAGGCCATTGACAATTCGCTACGAGTGTGGGAGGCCACAAAATTTAGATGTAAATAAATACAAAGCTTCTCTTATGACGCAATCATTGGCAACCCAGATTTCGCTCCAGGGCGAACAGTAAAAACTTGACGCATGGATACAAGCGGGCATCACCCATCTGAAGGATCTGGAAGGATAGGATACATATTCAAACAGTTTGCGCAAATGAAATCAGCAAAAGGATATCCCAAAAGCAGACTTTTTGTAGGTATCCAGCATCAGAGATTTTTTTCAACCAAACCCCCAATTACACCAGACGGCACCAATTGAGCAGCTGTGTTCCAGGAGACGTGGACACAAGGCGGGACTCACATCTAGAATGTTACAGGAAGTGGTCTTCTGTCGGAGACAACAGCGAGATCCGGTTTTAAGCTAATTCGAAAGTGGGAGACTGACTAGGAGACGGAACTAGAGGAAGAGGAATGGGAGAATCACACAAGCAGTAGCTAAAGCTCCATAGACCACATAAAGGAGAAACGCGTTCCTGATGCGATGGTATACTACACCCCAGATAGATATTGGCTAAATTTGTTAAGTTAAGGCTACTCTCCGAACTGCCCAAAACAGTGCGGGAGGTGGCCGACCTGCGACACATGCTGTGGATCCTGCACGAAAGTGGGTCCTGATTGGGAACAGATTAGAGATGGTTACAGCGGATATGCTCGATTGGGATCCCTGGGACCCGTGGGTTGTTCCTGCTGCGGCAGACGGATCCAGGGTATGTCAAATGCGACGCACAAAATTAATCGCACCATTTTGCAACAGCCACTAGATGCGAGATTTGCAGGCATTATGGAAAGCAACAGGAAGTCCCCAGTTATCCCAAGATCGAAAAATAGGATTTGGCACGTTTGCCGGATGGAGATGGAGAAATATACGAGTTTGGTTACTGGACACCGCGCACAAATTTCTAAAGTTGCGTCTCCTTGGCTGGAACAGACAGATATTCCGGGGTGGATGCCCAACGCAATCTTGCTTAAGAGGGTTCAGGCGCGTTTCTCTTGGGGTCAGAGAACCTGAACGACAAAGAGCGACGAACAGGTAGTTGACAGCCCCTGCGTAGTAGCCCCCCAACAAAAAACAAATCCATGGAAAGAAAACACACGTGCTCGAGAGATGGAAGCAAGGAGTGCCAACAATAAAGACAGTAGGCCTTAAGACACAAAACACGTCAGCAGAACACCCTGAGTTGACCCCCTCCCCCCCCCATCTTCCCTCCCTCCCACCCTCCCCTGTCCGTCGCTGGTTGTTTGTATGTCCGGTATGTGCTGTACATTGTCCTGTACGTGGCAGTTATCGTTTGCCTGATGTATGTTTTAAAAAAAAAAAAAATTATTGGGGGAAGTACAAACCACAATGGGATGTGATAACAATGTATGATTCTGTGACCCCAATAAAGAAATTTTAAGGTGAAACAAAAAAACCATAAAATAATAAACATTAAAATAATAAAAACACGACAACAAGGGAGTCTTCTAGTTGTCAATCCATCTTTTCATCTGTATTCTTTATCTTTTCCGGGGTCTTCTTGCCGTCGGTGCCACGCCATGGTCTCTTTCGTCAGTCTAGGAGGTCCTTCCCCTCGGCGTCTTGCTTCAAATGAGGCCGACATAGGCTTTTTTAAAGGCCTATGGAGTCACATTTCATCATATGGTTCCACGGCCCTGATTGGGCTGTGAAACACCATGTGTTTTGACGATTTGTAAAAAAAAATGATGACGTCACTTAAAGGCAAGAAAGCACAGCCAATCAGAATGGCTTGCTTCAATTGCCTTTAAAGATGACGTCATGAAAAAACCTGGCCACCCTCACATGTACGGCACGCCAATCAGAGCTTGGGAACTCCATCCAACTTATGATGGCTCTAGTTGACCATGTGACAGAGCTTGGGGAAGGGAAGGATAGGATCATGAAGCCTTGTCACATGGTACTTGAACCAAAAACAGATAGGGACACACAAACAATATAATATATATATTATATATATATATTATATATATAATATAATTATATAATAATATATAGATATATATATATATAATATTTAGTTTGGGTGTTGCTGGTGTGTGAATTTTTCTTATTGTGGGTAGTGGGGGGGGTTAACCCTTCATGACCGTGAGTTGAAGGGTTAAGTGCACCCGAACCCCACAAGCCCTAAACAACAACAAGGGCCAAATACACCCTTCACCCACCCCGCTACCACCATAACCTCGGCACGGCTCTTTACCCCTTCATTGCCTTAGCGGTTAACCGTAAGGTAATGAAGTGGTGTGAAGTGGGTTTTAAAGCATTTTCTTGCTCGGAGCATTGCCGGGGGGCTACGTGCTGATATAATGGTATCACCTCCAGAGACCCCGGCATCAATCCCAGCCAGGAAAAAGGACTGAATTTTTCTAAGGGCCGATCCGCCCATCATCCGCGCCTCTGAGCGCAGCAACTTGCCATCTGTTTCTGGGTGGCTGATCCGCCATTCAAAACGGTATTCTAGAGGGGCGAAAAGCTTCAGCTTCGCTACTGCCTACTAGAATACAGGCGTGCGGAAAGTTGGATTTTAGGCAAAAGTGCCTTCTCGCCCCGCCACCGGCGGAAAAAAAACCGCCAGCCAAACTGCGTTTTTTTTTAATCTCGCCACTTTCTAGCCCGTTACTGAATACAGATAGGCTTTTAGGCGGGGGGAAAGTGGCGAGAAGTGCCTTTCCGCAGTTTACTGCCTTGAAACCCCAAGGTCGATTAACCGAAGAGGCGCCAGTTTGAGAGAGAGACGATATTTAAGGTGGATGTTCTTGGTAGACCACCAGACTCGTGTGCCGGGGAGTACTCAGGAGTCTCGACGGTGACGTCTGCTGCTTTTTGAATTGCGTCGCATGTCTCAAATTAGCTTGGGAATTTCTTCCCGACTCATGGGAGAGTGTGTGGGATCCTGTCCTCCTCGGCGGGGGGGGGGATCCCAGATCTTGGGACTGGTGGAGGGGAGTAGGAGGGGGGGAACCCATTATTGAGAAAAATGGAGAATGCTGAGCGGAGGATTCATTCCGGTAGATTATTAAAGTATGAGAAAATTCGGCAAGGATTAGAGATAAAGCACTGTATTGAATGCTCTAAAGGACTGTATGGTTGTTCTGTGTGACCATTGGTCTGTGGGTGATACACCAGTGAGAAATGAGTGTGATGCCAGACTTTTGCCGAAGGCTCTCCAGACCTGGAAATGAAGTGTGCGCCCCGTCGGACAATATTGATTGAGGAGTACGTGTAATCTTAAAATCTCCTTGACGAAGACCCAGACAGTTGGGAGCACTGGCCAAAAATGTACGTCTGATTTAAGTGCGCCTGCCTTCGAAAAACGGTCTACGACGACATTATGTATCCATCCCCTAGGTTGGGAGTTCTACGTGAAAGTCCATTTGTGAATGGGTACATGGTTGGAGGAGGCCCGGTGGCCTGTGTGAGAGTCTCTATTCTGGCGCATTAGCACATGTTGAGACGAAGGTCCTTATGATCTAAGCGATGTTGGCACTAGAAGGTGTGCTCCAAGAGTCAGTATTCTCCTCATACCAGGATGGAGACTACTTTGGAGTGCGTTGACACCATCTATCACTCTCCCTGAAACTGTTCAGTGGTGGAACAAGGGTGCCCTCAAGATACATGAGCCTCTGGGAGGTTTAGTTGAGCTTTTGTGATGTCCGGTAAAGCGTCAAAGGTAGTGGATGCCAGATGCAGGTGGGGGAAGGATAGTTCCTGATGATCCACAGCGTGTTCACACTAGAAATGACGGGAAAGGGTTGGCATGGGTCTTTATGTTCTTTGCCCGGGGAATGTAGGAAATGATAAAATTTGAAGTGGGGAAAAAATAATTACCACCTTGGCCGCTGTGACCAAGCCGACGTGCACCCTCAATGTACAATAAATCTTGTGCGGTTAAGATGGTGACCGGATCTATTGACCCTCAAGTGGTGTCTCCATTCTTCAGAGCCATATTGGATCGCGAGGAGTTCACGATTCCCTCGTCGTAGTTCCTTTTTGCGGGCTGAAGCATTAAAAAAAAGGTCATTCTTTTTTCAGTGCGTTATTTTTGATTCTTCGTTTTTTTAATGGTGTTTTTTTATTCTTGTTTTTTTATTCTGTTATCTGATGCTGGTTTTTCTAATTGGTTATTGATGTTGGTTTTTATGTGTATTTTTATTCTTGGCATGTTTAACGTGTTTGTGCTGTTTTTTTGGTGCCATTGACTGCCAAGGTGTTTATCTAGCCCTTCGGCATAGATTAAAGACAGTGACAGGGGCAATGCATTTTTTGGCAAATGCTTTTTTTAAATATTGTTATGATTTTTGTTTCTTGTTTTTAGTTAATTGTTAGTATTTGTCAGGGCTTATGTTTTTTTTATTAATTTGTATGTTGTTTAGGTACTTTTTTATTACTGGTGTGTTGTTTCGTGCTTGGTTTTATTATTTTGTGTGTTTACTGTAGGTGCATGGTTTATTTATTGTTGTGTTATTTAGGTTGCTGGTTTTTTAAATAGTTTTTCTTTTTGGCCCTTTTTTTAGGTGCCCATTGACGCCATAGCATCTAAATCATGTCCATATTATATAGGGCATGATGTAACCACTGTGCAATCAGTGGGTAGAGGGTGGGTAGTGCCACGGGGAGGGTAGTTAGGCCTCCGGATGAGGTAGGGGGGGTAGAGGAGTTAATCATGATCTACTATAGCAGTACTAAACCGCTATGGTGATTACGGGATTAGTGGCCATTAGTTGTTTTTTTTATTTACTGTTGCTGAACACAGGGAACATTGACGGGAGACGGTGGTGAGGCGGATGCCTTCATCCTGGCAGTGTAAGTAGAACTTTTATTTTCTTTATGCTGGCTGGAAATATTTTTTATTTTTAAGGCCAAAATGGGAGTTATTATCAATATGGATAAATAGTTTATTTTGTCCCTACTGCAGGAGTTGAGCCAAATTTTTAGGCCGAGCCCCCTTTTAATCATTGAAATTTTCGGGCCCCCCCCTGTCGATCAAAAAAAATCAACATTAAAAAAAAAAACCTTTATTAAAACGGTATACAATGTAAATTACAAAATGTCTAAGGCCGCGCGTATAGTTGCCCAGCGACGGCGACGCTAGCAAAAGTTGTATTTCGCTTCGCACGGCGGCGGGCGGGCGACCTGGCCAATTGATGTTCAGGCGGCTGTCACATGAGGCGACCAGCCCTGAAAAAAATCAAATATTCCGGCTTCCAAAAAATGCATCGCCCACGTCACGCTTATATAAGACACGCGGACCGCGAACAATGCATTTTTCGGGATGACGTCGCGTCGCCGGGCACTATAGCGAGCTTAAATATTACATACTTCAACAGATCGCTCTTGCAAAATTGACTGGTCCACGCTGCCGCGGGAGCGGGGGGTGACATCAACCAACTTCCAAGATGAGGCCCCCACCCAGGGGGGGGTTGGTGTCTGCATAATTTTGCACAAGCACGAGTGGGGAAGTGTACACGTTTGTTTACATTTAATTCTGTACATCATAGGATGAGTGATAAAGTGGCAGCCTACCCTTTCATTGGCAGAGGATCGCAGCCGAAGCCAGGTTGCCAGCGGAGGAGAGCCAGGAACCAGACGTTATTGTAGGGCAGACACTGGAGGAGGGGCGTTGATTGACATCACAGGGCCGCGCGTGTCCTCCCCCGTGACCTCGAATTATGTGACCGGCCACCTGCACTATTCTGTTTGGCCGCTCGCGGCACATCTTTTTTCCGCCTGCGGCGGCCAGGTATTGCCGCACGCGCCCGCCTCTCAAGAAGTCGGTGTGCCGGGGGCTACCCCACCTCAGAGTTGGCACCTCTGCATTCAATCACACCACCAACACCAGACACAATAACACAGCAGTCAGAATATTAAACCATATATATAACACGAGAAGAGAGATACTACAACTATACAGGAACGAATGGAGACGAACAATAAGCTAGAGTAAGAGAAGACAAGTACAGACACACACATATACACATGAGTACATACACTCATACATCCACACCACCACACACATATACACACACACACATACACCACACTACATCATCAGTACATTACACCAATAATACATATACAATATAACACAACATCCTACATATACACACCAACATACACACACACACAACAACCATATATAATACACCACAACACCACAACAACACTAGATACACCACACACACAATATACATACAAATACATACATACAACATACTGACACCGACACACTTATCGTAGCAAATACCCAGTATGTACCTGGCAAATACCTGGAATGCGCCGCTCCTCCCTGACAAGCCTCGTTTGTGCCTTCCCAGCCTGGGTTCATGCATGGCTGCGCGCGGCCTGATCATGCTTAAATGATCATGATTAGGATTATGGCTTGCAATGCTTGGTGTCTACCATGATGGCCATAAATTCATGATTGTAATTACATTTATACTATATATACTGTGCGTAATTGCAGCCAGAGGTTAATAAAAGCTTCAATCCCGTCTGGAAATAACCCAATGCACTCGTGTGGCAGAAAACAGTCACAAACCTCAATACACCCGGGTATACCCCCGAATTCGTGGGACTACCGAGCTCGAATAAAGTGTGTCGCCAGTGTACTAACATACACACAACACACACATATATACACCCACCATACCACCACACAACATACACTAACAAACACACATGATACATACATACATACATACTACATACATACACACACCACACATATATACACCCAACATCACATACACATCCCAAACATACATACACAGCACACACATACCTACATACATATACAACATACCTCCATATTACACAACACATAAATAGCATATATACACATATACACATTACATTACACACACAACATACACACACACATACACACACACACACTAATACTTGGGGGGAGGGAGTAATCTAAAAAACCTGCTCCGGGTCCCCCCCATGTGCTGCAGAGAAAACGGTGGCGAGGTAACAGACCAGGAGGAGGAGGGCTGTCTGGTGCAGGAAGGCCCCCCCCCTCTGCAGGCAGTACACAAGATATAACAGCAGCTAGCCAGGTCTTCTGCACGGAGCTCGGCCCCGCCCCTCTGACACGCTACAGCAGGGAAGCAGCCAGTGCAGGAGCTTTGGCCGCCTGCACACTCTGCCGCCCCCAGTTCCCGCTCGTCCATCCCGCGCCCCCCCTAAGTAATCTTCGCCCCCAAGGGGCGTGCCCCCCAAGTTTGCGCAACTCCGCTGCCCTTACTGTACTGTAATGTTATGGTTGCTGGGAGTGAGGTGGGTTGCCGATAGTCAATTGGGTTATCTTTGCTTATTCGAGGCTAGCTAACCACACTGGCATGAATGGGTGTATTGCTAGTATTGTGTTTTAATGTTTATTTGGGGGTGCGCAAGGGTGGATGAAGTAGTATTTGGCCTGTGGTGGATGTTATGCCTATGGGTGGGGATAGAGGGGGGGTTAACCCCATTCATTACTGTACAGTAGAAACCGCTAAGTAGAAGTACGTGGTTAACCCCTCCCGCAACCTCCCACACAAGGCCTAAACATGACCATGGGCCAAATACTACCATCACCCCCCCCCACTAACCACTATAAACCGGAATGGTTAGTTAAACCCGCCTATTGCCTTAGCGGTAGCCCTAAGGTAATGAAGTTGCCTGTTGAATATTTTTTATGCATAGGATAGAAGATGGCAGTCTCTGGATCTGAATTATGATATATAGCTCTGGAGACTCCCGCTCAGATTCAAATGCAGTAAAAATGCATTTTTTTTCGAGTCATTTTCAAATCCTCTCGTCAACCATTGGGGTGGGGAAATGATATCTGTGATATAAGCTCCATTTCAGAGGCCCCATGAGATCGGGCTACTAAAATAGCATATTTTTATTAAATGGCGCTATTTAGTTGCTACGTATGTAGGTCAGCAAAGCATCCTAATAGCAAATCTGTCTACAAATCGTTGATGGTTTAGTGCCAAGAAAGCCGATGAGTTGGTTATCAAAGACTACTAGATAGAGGCCCCTTGTCAACGATTTCAATCTGCTTTTTCTTTGGAATGGAAGTGTCATATGGAGCAATGCTGAAATAAAAAAAAAAGAAAAAAAAAAAAAAAAAAAAAAAAGAAAAAAAAAAAAAAAAACATAGTAAGTATGTACTGCTGTCGACCACTTGATTCCGTCAATACCCAGTATGTACCTGGCAAGATACCTGGAAGGCGCCGCTCCTACCTCTGAACAGCCCCGTTGCATTTGGGGCCCTTCCTAGCCAGCCTTGGGTTCAGGTCTGGCTGTATGGGCGGCTGAATCTGTTAAAATATGCTAATGCATTAGGATTTAAAGGCTGCAAGCTTCGCGTGTCTTCCAGATGGCTATAAATTAATGAATTGTAATGCAGTATATAATATATATATCATATATATTTACTATATATAATAAATTAGCATTATATCATATAGTTTAGATTATAATATATATGATTATATGTACGTTGCCAGGTATTGCAGCCAGCGGAAAAAATGCTTCAATCCCTATGCCTTGGAAAAATCCCTCAATGCACTTCGGGCAGAAAACAGTACACAACCTCCATACACCCGGGTATACCCGAATCTGGTACAGCAGAGCTCGAATAAAGTGTGTGCAGTGTAATATACCCTTTTTTTTAACATTCATTTGAATGTGGCCATAATATGTCTTCCTCAGACAGAAATGAGTCTTCGGAGTAGCACTTCTAAGTAAATCTGTTCCAGGGCAATTTGCTGCTACTCTGAGTTATGAGATACTCTATGTGCGAACATTATTTTTTTCCCTCCTCATTATTCTTCTGACTTCTGTTTACACTGTTAAACTGTAACACAAACACACTATTGTTGTAACTGTTGTAGATACTTTAGCAGTCTTAATAGTAACTGCACTTAATTTCATATTTCGTTACATGGGCCTAATGTGCACGATTTAAAAGTTTTCACTGGTTGAAGAGGACAAAGGTCAATTTTTTTGTGGTTCAATCTGTTCAGGAGATTGTGTACCCTCACTGCAAAACACCATCATTAATCCTGGTAACATTTTAACATCACTTTAACATCTTTGTGTAAGCCAGATGACATATGTGAAATGTCCAAAAATATGTAATGTTTTGGCACATTTGAATTCATGAGGTACATTCTTCCATTTTGTGTTTTTTCCAAAGTTACAAAGTTTCGCATGCAATATTTGTAATGGGGAAACACAATAACGTCGGGTTAATTACTGAGTAGTTTTTTTCATAGTTGTTCTGTATATAAGCTTTTCAGACCGCGAAAGACACTTATGTTGCCACAAAGCAATTTTTGCCGACAAATTGAGAGAAGAACACACATCCAAGTGGGTTTGATATTTGTTCCAAATACTAATAGCAGGGAAAAGTGCAGAGAAAACTAAGAAAATATTAACTCTCAGCAATGTAAAACATATCTAAATTAAGTAAATATTTAGCTATAAGTAAAGAATGGTAGTCTCCCAGTTAGGATCCAGCCCCTTCCTAATAATGTCATAATTCCTCTGGATGAAGTATTCTTCAATCTATAACAAGCAGTTTATCTTTAAACAAAGGTGCATTGAATTGCAGTCTCTTTGATTACCTCCACAGAAATGCCCTATCTTTTCTCAATGAACTGCACCAATATGTTATTGAATTGCATTCTATATCTGACCACCCGATGCTGTTGGGATGTTTATATAGGATCATCGAAACTATGTCTAGTGGTACATCTTGAAGAAAATGCATGTAAAAATTCCTCATGGTCTAGATAGTTTTTTCCTAATAGCTGAACTATTTAAAATAGTATGTTAAATAAACACACATATAACTATGTAACACCTCAGGCTGCGGGATTCAAGTACATTCATTATTTCACTAACTTACAAGTTATATTTGCATTTTTAGACTGAGTTTTTCACTTTCACCATCACAACTTATCAAGATTAACACACAATGTTCAGGAAAACATGACTAGTAGTAGATCCCGTAGCCCCTCTCCTCTAACAAACAAAAGAGCAACCAACACACATATATGGAGGAATAAAGATTAGACTTTTATTTATTGTACAACATAAAGTTATTCTTTATCCCTGACTGTCCCTTACGTGTTCGAGACCTACAGGGTTGCTGGGACTCGTCTCCTACACTATGACGACCGACACAGAAGATCTGAAATACCCACCTCGGGGATGTCCCCAACACCGGATAACCCAACCCCAGCTGCACACCATTACTAATTGAGCAATATGCCCAAAACATGATATATGGGCCCCCTGTTTGTAATAAATAAAACTACTAGGCCTCCCACAAATCTGGTGACAGAAAACACAGCAAGCGTAACTCCCCATTTGATTAGATTCATATCTTGTTATATACATACATAGGTATTTGATTTTGAACTTTTTTTACTCTAACAATTTCTTCTTGGTATATTACTGGACAATGGTTTTAGCTCTTAAATGTAATAAAACCAGTTATCTTATCACTTGCCCACCTGATTTAAAACATGGGTGTGAGCCAATATTGTGTCCATCATCATATATGTGTTTAGGTAGTTTTGTCTCTGACCCAGCCGGTCAATGGACATCTTTGGAGAATATCATTCATCCTCCGTCTGTTTGTTTTAGTTTTATTGTTATGCCTTACAGTCCGCCAGTGTTGTATTCATTGTATTCATTGTATTTCTGTTAGTTTTGTGTATACAGAAATCACATAATTTTCTTTGGACTTTTCTTTTATGTCTGCAGATGTTTTAGTAGTAGAGATATTAGGAGTCTTTTAAGTGGTTTCTCGTTTTTACTTCTATTGTAATTGTTTCTGTTTTTATGTTGTTTTATGTGTGTAATAAAGTCACTGTATGTTGCTTAACCGAGTGCCTTGATAAGGATTCTTTCTTTTTTTTGTATTTCATACTTTGGTCTGTCAGCACCACCAGAAAGAGGATAAGACCATGGTGGGATCTGGGCCACACGGAGGATCAACCAGGTGTGGCTGGCATCCTAGGGGTCTGAGGATAATTAAGACCTCTACTTATGGTCTAACTAATGAGAGTTTGGCATGAATGGGAGTAAAGTCCTTGATCATTGCTCACTAGAATTGATCGATTATAATTCTGGAGAGGAAAAAAGAATTAACTGACTTGGACACAAAGATTAGCAAATTAAAAACGAGATGTTATCGATTCCTTGTCTCAAAAAATTACCACCAATTAGCAGGTAATGAACTCTCAACATTGAAGAAATTTGAGAATCAAGTTATGCTAATTAAGATAGGAAATTAAGAGGAGAATTCAATTATGACTTAAATCAACAAGACATAGGACCAAAAACCAAGGGTAATATTAGAACTACGGTACCAACCTACACCAGAAAATACCTATGAGAATCTAGGTATCCAGCTCAGAAGCCCTCAACTCTTTGATACCATACATCCAAGTATGATATTTTTGATAAAAAAGAAACACTCAAAAATTTACCACGAAGAAAAGCCAGGCCAGGAAGAGAAGAAGAACAGAAAGAAGAAGACGAAAACAAGAGAAAGGAATCCGTTAGTACCATTCCGACATGGTGTGGTGCCATCAGATGCACCCAATAGTGGAATCAGGTAGAAGCATTATAAAATAATACAATAACAAGATCAAGCCTTGTTGGATCCTGTGTCCATCCAATGTGATCAGGATTCATTACACACACTATAAAGATAAGAGAGATAGACAAAGACACAGAAAGGCGACAAAAACAATTCCGCCTAAAAAATAGATTTGAAGCATTGCAAAAGAAACATGAAGGTAACGATAATATGATTATTTTAGTCGTACTAGAAAAGTGAGACAAACTATCCAAATTGGCATCCCAATCAACCACCCACCCCTATAGAGATAAGAACAAGTAACAAGAAAGGCGTCCGAGTCATGAAAGAGGGGGAAGGGGAGAGGAGGAAGGGACACACCTATCCAAGCAAGTATCCCAGATAATACAACACCAAATCTCCAAAGGGCTCTGTTAAAACATACTTCTTTGCCACAACCAGTAAAGTGGAAATTGTGATCCATGTATGTAGATTGGTAAAAGTAATTAAAGAAGTTAACGCTATTGGGCCTCATGCAGTAAAGGCCGAAAAAAAAAAATTGCCAGATTTTTAAATCGCCCTTTTTGGCAGCGTTGCTATCAACGGTATGCCAAAAAGGCCCAATAACCAGGATAACCAACAATTGCAAGAAATGGGAGAACTACCGCGGTGATAGGATCTGCCTCGAAAAGGCCTTACCCGGCGCAGTTCTATCTGCTGCAGAGAGAGAGCCATCTTTGCCGGGAATTTTTCATTACAATTTTAATATAGGTAGACGAGCAGGGGGTCTAGGAGCAGAACCGCGTTGGTTTCAGTTCCGGGGACCCCCTGTTTCCGATTACAGGCCCGTTATGGGGTGCCGGTATCTCCTATAGCTTTGGATTCCCACGGTCACGTTGACGACGGGACATTAACTGCTAGGATATACCGCACCCCATAACGGGGCCTGTGTCTCTGTAAGCAGGGGTCCATGGACTCAAATCAATGGTTTCTGTCCAGAGACCCCCTGCTCATCTACACTAGAAATTAAAACACAATTTAACAATTTAAAAATGTGTTACAATAGCGGCCATCTGATTGTAATAATAGCTGTTTTATTGTAATTTTTATTAATAGTGTGTGGAGCAGGGGTTCTCCTTCGCTGAATGCTTTGATTTTAGCCTCGGGACCCTAAAGCTTCCCGAGTTACAGGCCCTGGTATTTAAATCCCCTGGTATTTCACGCGGATGGATGACAGTGTTTAGGCCTACGATGGGTAGCGGTGGAGGGGTAACCCCTTCATTACCTTAGCAGTATTAACTGCTAAGTAATGAAGGGGTTAAGTCCCCCCCACAAACCCCACAAGACCTAAACAACAGCCAAGGGCCATAAACCACCATCATCCACCTCCGCTACCACATAAGCTGGCAATGGTGTGAAACCCCTTCATGCCTTAGCGGTTAGCCCCTTCCGCCACCCCCTAATGGCAGAGACCTCCCCAGAATGATTCCCTCAGGTGCTCCAAGTCCTGGCCGCACAGGGTCAGTGTTAGCACCAGAGTCTCTAGTCCTTAGTGAGTCTGACCCACCAGGGGACGCTGCAAGTGGGCAAATGTTTTCTCACGGCCCAGATACAACCAGGCACCTAGGCGCACTCCTGAGGGTGATCCTTTCCAGGCAGAGGCGGGCTTCATCCTGCCTTGGCAGTCGATGCTGATGTGCCCTGGTTTGTACAGGGTAAAACACTGATGGGTATTCGCCCTGTCCAGGCGGGCGAACCCCCCCCTCCCCCACCCAGATGAAGCCCCAACAGGCGGTCGTTGTGGGTTTGACGGAATTTACCCCCCTTCCATTCTTGGACCCCCTTGTTAACCGCTGGATTCCGGTTAGCCACATATGAATCTGCAAGTTGCCAGCCGAAGTGACAGACTTAGGATCTTGTCCTTAACCACATTCTCCTTCAGGTGGGGCAACAGGTTTAAAAATTGCTCATGGAACCACGAGATCCAATAACCCTTCAAAGCTTTTAACTTCCAGCCCTCCAACCCACGCTGCAGAAGAAAGATCGAATGCCCCACCAGCTAAGAAAAGCCGCCGGGACCATCGTGCAGAAGGGCTCTGACCTTTTTTCCTGTTGTTTTCAGGGATGAGTTGAAACTGTTTAGCAATGCAGCTTTGATGGCTCGTAATCTTGGTCAAGGTGCTCCAGAAGATCTGCGACGACATTCATGGCTCTTTCATTCAGGGTGGTGTAAGATATGACTGCTGCCTACCGATCACGCGGCAAACTGGTGCTGCCTGCAGGTTTTTTTCAAAAGCATGCAGGAAAGTGTCCAGATCACATCTTTCGATAGGCTTGGAATGCTCCATCTGGGTTTGGAAGGGCTGGAATCTCTGCTGCTTGTGTTGGCGATTCCCTCTGGAGATTGGTAAGTTCCAGCTGGTGCTTAGGTCCGCCTCGATATCCGATCCTCCATTCTGCCAGATTATCTTCCCTTTCTGCTTCGCATTCTGCAGCATACCTCGCTGCGTTACGTTCTGAAGCTTGTTTTCTCTTTCTGCTTCGCGTTTTTGGATCTGGATGATGAGACTTCAACCACATTGCTTCATCTACTGGTCCCAGAGAGTAGTTTGCAATACACAATCCAGGCACAGGCAGGCTGAGAACGGCTGGAGTCTTAGAATATGAAAGTAGGTTCCTTGACCTGTGGGCAATTTCAGGGCTAAGCCACCCTCAGTACCTCTGCTGTGCTGTGGTCGCTGGCCCAGAGTAGCACCTTCCCAGCAAGATTTGTATGAATCTTCTTTATTTTACCCAGACCTTGGAGATCACTTACACATACACGAGCCATCAGCGCTCTTTTCGTCTGGCGTCGGTATATATAAAGAGCCATATCACTAAACTTATAAAAATAAAAATATAGCAAAAAACAAGAGGGGGGGAAGAGATTTTTTTACATGCACTGAGTAATAGCTTTGGGGTACTGAGCTGTGATCTCTCGCAAGACTCACACAGGTCAGTCACTTTTTAATGTTTCATTTATCCTGCAGGCATAAACGCAAACCACCGGCTCAGAACAGGAGACTCACATGCTTTGTTCCAAACATGCGTCTGTGAGATCTGATTTTTAAAATCTTTTTCCTGACTTTAAAACTTCTTTCCTCATGGAACCGGGATAAGCCCACCCCTTGTAGGAGGCTTTGAATCTCCTCTCCCAGACCATGTTACTAGAACTAGATTAAAACAAGTGACACCTTGAGGTGGGCTATCCAGGATTTATTTATTTTATTATAAAATATTTTACCAGGAAGTATACATGGAGTTACCTCTCGTTTTCAAGTATGTCCTGGGCACAGAGTAAACAAATAATACATGGTTACAAGGACAGTTACAAAATGAACAAGGTGTACATTATATACAAGACATTGCGTGCACAGTTAAAGAAATATATATTAGAGCGTATGAACAATTACGACCAGATTAAAGTGTGACAGCCTTAGATTTGAAAGAACTTAAGCTGGTGGTGGATATGAGGTCTCTGGTAGTATGTTCCAGTTTGGGGTGCACGGAGGAGAAGGAGAAAAGTTCCGGATATTTTGTTGAGCCTTGGGACCATGAATGTCTTTTGGAGTCTGACTCCGGTGATAGGTGCTGCATGTGGTAGGGGGTGGGAGCTTGTTCAGGTAGTCTGGGTAGCTTGCCCAGAAAGTATTTGAGGATGAGACAGGAAAGGTGAACTTTGCGCCTAGACTCAGTAATGACCAATCTAGTTCTTTGAGCATTTCGCAGTGATGTGTGTTGTAGTTGCATTGGAGAACAAAACGACAAATTGAATGTAGAGGGTGTCAAGTTTTGCTAGGGGGTTTGAGGAGCCGAGCCATATACTATGTTCTCCAAGTCAATAATTGGCATTAGCATCTGGTGCAATACGCTTTCTGACCAGGAGACTTAGGGAGGATTTGTTCTGTAAAGTACCCTAGTTTGGCTAGGTATTGGTTGTCAGGGTTCAATGTGCATCACGAATGTTAAGTGGGGAGTCCAACCATAAGCCCAGGTATTTAAACTAGGGACAGGTGTTAGGGTGTGTTAGCGTTGGTTCTAATCAGGAAGCTAGTCACCTGGAAGCTTTAAAATTAGTCTTGGTCCCAATATCATTGTCACAGTCTTGTCACGTGTTTAAAAATAGTTTGTTTTGGGAAATCAGTTTTCGAGTCTAAAAAGTAAGACTGAGTATGTGTTGAAGGTCACGCGAGGCTAGGCTGTGTGCATATAGGATTGTGTCATCTGCATACATGTGTATTGAGTTCCTTACAAGCTGTGGGAAGATCAATAATGAACACTGAGAAGAGAGGGGCCCAAACAGAGCCTTGCGGGACACCACAGGTGATATCCAGGAGGTTGGAGTTAGATCCTGAGATGGACACATGTTGGGATCTTCCTGATAGGTAGGACTGAAACCAGTTTAAAGCATGTTTCCTATTCCAGAGCTTGGAGTTTGTTAAGCAGGATAACATGATCAACTGTGTCAAAAGCCTTTGCAAAATCTAGGAATACTGCACCAGTGAGATGTCCCCTTCCATTCCACACTGGATTTCATTGCAAACTTTTAGCAGGGTGTAGTTACGGTGGAGTGGGTGGACTGAAAACCCAGACTGGAATTGGCTAGGGAAATTTGCTTTGGTGTAGAAATCGCTTAATTGGGAGTGGACACATTTCATAACTTTGGATAGAATTGGGAGAAGTGAGATTGGCCTGTATTTGAGACAGTGTTTTGTCCCCACTTTTGAAGATTGGGGCAACTCTGGCAGTTTTCCAGTCTTAGGGATATGGCCTGAAGACAGGATAGCGTTGATATGGACGGCAATTGTGTGGCAATGGCTGGGGCACCAAGTCGTAGGAAACCTAGATTGTATAGTCGGAGTCACAATTGGTGCTTAGTTTAGTTTGAGAGACGCTTGTGTAATTCCCTCTTCAGATACTGGGCTAAATTGAAAATTGTGGGGCATGTTGGGAGGGGTGGGGCTATAGGTGGTACTCCCAGGATGAGATTCAGTTTGTGGTTTGGGTGCGTTTCGCTAATAGTTAGTGGCACACCCCAACAAGTAATCATTGAATGCATTTGCAATGTCAGTGGGGTTTGTCAGAGTATATCCCCCTTGTGAGATTACTTGGTTGTTGAGGTTAGGAGGCTGGAATATTGTTGATAACTTCCAGAAGTTAGCTGGGTTGATGTATTTTGGTGGAGATTGTCAGAGTAATATTGTGCTTTGCATGCTTGTTTGCCTTGTGCACATGTTCCGCTGCATCTGTAGTGATTGAGATCCTTGGTAGTGCCAGTTACTTGTGATTTTCCACAAGGCATCCCGAACTGGTACAGTGCTATAAGGTCAGTTGTAACCATGAAGGTGGGCCCCGTCCCTTATTTTGCATAGTGAGCATGGGTATAGCAGAGTTTTAAGAACTCGTATTGGAAATAGTCGTACGCGCAAAGAATCGGGGTCGGGGAATTAAATCGAATCTGTGCCTGGGCAGTTGGTAAGGTCATCCCAGAAACTGTTGTGGTTAAAGTTTTTTTAATGTTCTAGTGAGGAGAAACTTTAGGGATTGATGGGGCGGTTAATTTTCCTTACACAGTACACTATTGCATGGTCACGAAATGTCATGAAGGATGCCAGAGGATTGGATTCTTCTGGGGTTTTAGGGAGAATCCATTCTAGCAAGGAAGGTTATGCGATTTCAGGTTTATCGTGTGGGTTGGGAAATGAGTGTGATAGGTAAGTGACTTGAGTTGTATCTGGATTTTGTGGTTTTTAGGGTCAAGCCAATTGAAGTTCAAATCCCCTAAACTAGCAGCTCACTCTTCTCATTCAGAGAGGAAATGGAGCCAAGAAATTGGGTGATATCAGTCCGGGATTGTAGAGGGGCTTTAGGGGGCGGTAGACGTAGATGTCAGCGAGCAAGATGGGCTTAGAAAAGGGGAGGCAGATAATTTTGCAACTAGAGTTTCAAAGAGGGTGGGCTTGGTGGGCAATTAACAGTGTAAATTGTAAGTGTCTGCAATATAAAAATAACACCCTCACCTCTCTTTCACCTATCTCTCCTAAAAATATAGAATCCCTGAATGACGCTATTTGCATCAGGGGTTTAGGGGTTAGCCAGTTCTGAGAAGAATGATGGCTTTGGGTTTATGCATAAGGCACCATGCCTTAGTTTGTCCGTTTGGGGGCAGCAGGTCCGGATGTTTAATGGGCGACAGATAGCCCTTTTGGAATTTAAGGTGTGGAATTCTCAGGGCATGGGACAGAGCTGAAATGGGAGACCGGGTTAGGTTCAATATCAACTGCTATAGAGAGTAATAGATGATTGTAGAAATTTGGTTAGTTGTTGTCAAGTTGTAGATTTGTGGTGTTTGCCATTTGAGGAGCAGTGGTTGGTGTGCTGGTTTTTAGAGTTCTCCACCAACATTCAGTAGATAGTGCAAGGCTTTTGAGTTAGTCCGGGTGTATGGTGATGTTGGGTGTGGGCCAGGATGGAGGGTTTGTAGTGGGTAGAGGAGAGTAAACATCTCCATGAGGCCAGAAGACAAGAAAAAGTTAAAATACATAGCAGGTTCATGATGCAGAGGTAGGCAGTGCTGCAAGGAGCTGTTGTGAGCAGATGAGTGTGAGTAGACTAAACAGCAGGTGTGTGCCTGTTCCTTGTCAAACTGTTAGCTGTATTGCAATGCTAGAGTCAGTTCAGGGTTTCAGTGTATTGTGCAGTCAGTTTTGGGAGAGGCTGCAGTAAATGAATTTTTAAAAGTGTGGGTGGTTGAAATAGCAGATTAGCAAGCTTGGGATCATAGTGTGATCTGAATAGCTTACCGTTTGTTGTCTAGAGTAAAAGAGTGTGCAGTAGATCCAGTCCCCAGTCACCTCTAGTCAAACTGTAGTCTAACTGTATTTATCACTAAAGCTCACTTTAAATGCTCACTGCCTAATGCAGTTCTGCCCAATGCCGAAAGGTGTTGGTATATACAGCTATAAACAGTCACATAACCCTCCCCCTCCCCAGTCAGTCAGCTTGTTCCATTTGGTCAATTAACAGACAGAGTTAAGAGGGAAAAAAAAAAAAACTTTTTACATTAAACATACTAACTTAATATCAATTCTACAAGGCCACAGTCAGGCTTTTACACAGGATTTGCACACCATCAGGAACTACTTAATCATTCGACAAGGCCACTGTCAGGATGGACCCCGCCCCAAGTAAGTCCTTGAAATCAGAGCAGACAAAAATAAATAAAAATCCTGACCAGTTTCAAACCCGGATTTTGTATTTGTTACATAAGTTGTAGCTCATATATATATATATATATATATATATATATATAATATATATATATATATATAATATTCCATATATATATATAGAATATATTTATATATATATATATAATATATATATATTACATATATATACATATATACATATATACATATCTAAAAAGGAAAAAAGAGGAGAAGCGCACGCCCATAGCGTATAAAAGTATTTAAATGAGGGGGAGGGGAGAGAGGGGGTAAAAACGCACTTACAAAAATGCAATAAATAAGCATATGTGATATATATAATCACCACCATCCGGTTTTTCTCTAGACTCTTGGGGCAGTCCCAGGCTCCGTTGGTAAGGGAAGCAACGTCACAGCAGATTCCCAGGCTGGTAACACCATCCGGTTAGACTGCAGACTTTTGGGCCGTCCCAGGCTCCGTTGGCAGTGGAGCAGAGTCCAGCAAATTCACAAGGCAGGTGTGCTGTACAATATCCAGAAAGAGGTCCGTAGTAGTGGTGCCTATAGCACTCGCGTGGATCAATATGCTCCAGCGCTTCGTAGACTCCAATGTCTGTGCGTCTGACGTCACGACGCTCCCTGACGCGTTTCGTCAGTCACGGCTAATTTCTCAAAAATCTGCGTGACGTTGCTCCCTTACCAACGGAGCCTGGGACTGCCCCAAGAGGTCTAGAGAAAAACCGGATGGTGGTGATTATTATATATCACATATGCTTGATTTTATTCATTTTGTAAGTGCGTTTTTTTACCCCCCTCTCTCCCCCTCCCCCTCATAAATACTTATACGCTATGGGCGTGCGCTTCTCCTCTTTTCACTTTTTAGATATCTTGTGGACGTGGTTGGTCCATATTGAGAGCTGCCGGAGACCCTGCATACCAGCACCTATACATTCATTGGACTATTTGAGGACGGTTTTATCCTTTTTTTGCTCTTTTTTTATATACTATTGTTCATGTTTTTGTGGGCCTGATACTAATATAGGTCCACAATATCATATATGTGTATATATTGCTTATATAATTTAGATATTCATCCATATTTACATCATATTGTTATAGCATATAATATATATATTCATTGTATATGTTCTTAGAGGCGCATTTTTTTTTGTTGTACATTATACATATATAAACACATATATGTAATGTATGTACTTTCTTCATTTTGTTTGTCTTAATTGTTCCCCACCCCTTCCTTCTTTCTTCTTACTTCCTTCCCCCTCCTTCACTTTCATTTTCATTTGTTGTGATGTTACAGTGTTTGTTTATATTGGAACTATGTTTTATCCATTTATTATTGTATTAATCAATACTGTTCTTATATGCACTCACATCAGACAATATGGCATATGATTGTATCTATTATGATGGTAAAATTACACTCTGCCATTGTTATTGTCCAATTGATCTGTATTGAGATCATAGAAATTTCTATCTGGGGTCCTCTATGAGGTCTAAAGACCATCCCCCCCCCCACCCCAAAAAATGGATTAGATGTAACAACCTATGTTAGATGGTGGTACATCAAGCGATGATGTGGATACTTGCAACTACCGCCTGATGAAGCAGATTAGTCTGCGAAACATTTGTGGTAGAACGCTGTGAACATTCATGCGGATAAGCCACTTGGCTAATTGCCAGGTGTCTCTCTCTTCTCTAGAGGAGAGAGAGAGAGAGAGACTGTGAGTTGTGGGGTATGTGCTACTACAACGCACATACAGTAGGCTGCGTTGTGCTGTGCAACCCAAAGCAGCAGAGTAAGACGTAGACATCATTCGATCCCAGCATGCGGATAGACTGTCGGAGCTCGGCAGTCCTCCGCTTTACCCCCGGATGCGGCATCATGGACTCACCTTTAAGATCTTTTATAATGTAAGTCTTTTACTTTGATATTAATTGATAGGGAGGTCTACCGCTCACCTAATACTAAGATATTTATAATGAAAGTCACAAGGGTCTAAGGGAATATTGAATCTATATACACATAGGAGGTAAGGATTGGGAAAAACCCTTCCACCACAAGAAGCCCTCAAAATTGCACTCATGTGTAGTACTCCAATGGAGGATAACATTGATCCAGGATACACATTAACCTATACTGCCAGTCATAGTGAGTGGAAAGTAAAAATAAAATCTTAATAGTATCTACAAAAACCACAGGGTGTAATATACAAGGAAAGTTTAAAATTACGGCAGTGGAATTTGACTAAAAATGAGGAGTACTCATATATGTTGGAAGATATTCTTAATTCCCACACAGGGCTAATACTCCCTGAGAAAGAACTTCCACCACAGTAATCACAGTACAGGGAGTTGGAAATTATGTGTCCAGGGGATATTACCTCTAGGTTAGACACAAATAGACACAGACTAGTGATTGGCGTTTTAATGCGGTGGAGTACAGCAAAGCACACAAAAACGGCTCCGTGATTGTTCAAAAACGGCCGCTGCATCTGTTGTTGCAGACTTTTAATTTCCACATAATTCAAAAAAATTAACTCACTGTACTGTACACTCCCCAAGTTAGCCACTCTGTAGATATACACAGCACAACACTTATTAAGGAAAGATTGTCACTATCAAACTAACATGTTTTCAAGTTCATTTAGCATCTTCTACTCCCAATTTTTTTGAAGAGTCCAATTTAGACAATATCTTAGCGGCTCCATGGGAAGCAGATCTTTCAGCGCCTCAGAAACAGACTTACTTAATGAAAGAAGAAAGAGAAATCCAATTCAAAAACTCTGCTAGATAGGGGGCAACGATTTCCCAGATATTATGGATTTCGCGGCTATGTTCACAGCCCACAATAATGTCAAGAAATGCACTCTCAACAGATTAAGAGAATTCTATTAGAAGTTTCTCCATGGGGCATGTATCTCAACATTGTTTTATAGCAAGTTCCATCCAAATACAAAAAGCAGTTATCCAAAATGTAAACAACTGAGGGTCCATTTTGCACACTGCATAGGCACTGCGGGAAGATAAAGGGGACTTTTCTAGTAGCTTCGATGTTATTACTGCCAAATCGAACGTTTTAGCTTTTAGCTTTTAGTTAGCTTTTAGTTTTAGCTCAAATTGACAGATTATTATAAATCATTCTTCGGTAATGTACAGGTTATAAGAATTATATTAGTGTTAGGACCCATGATACGTGGTCTCCATGGAGGGCTATGGGCTAACAACACTTTGGCCAAAGATCATTATTCAAAAGATATCTATATATATATATATATAGGCACTGTACTGTGTATTTGTGTCAATGGATGTAGCACTGGGTGTCTGTGTTTCATGTTTTGCTCTGATTTTAAAATATATTGCCATGCTCAGTAGCACTCCTCTTTGACACTTATACACACATATATATATATAAATATATAAAATATATATATATATATATAAAATATATATATATATATATATATATATGTTGTGGTTATTTTGGGGGTTCAATATGAGCTTATAGGGGTTCTGTATGTTTTGCAATTCTGTTCAGCTTTTCCCGATGGATTTGGAGGGTGGCTCCTCCTTCGCAGGTTTGAAGCTCACCCCCTCCCATTTTTAAATGGTTAAAGCTCAATCCATTTCACCTTTCACACTCATGGGAACGTGCATACAGTTTTATTGCGACAAATCTAATACAGAGTGCTTTTCCTGGTATTGTACAGGTTAATAAGAGCTTCAATTAGACTTAGAACTATGCAACTAATTTTGACAGATGTATTATAAATCATTCTTCCTGGTAATGTACAGGTTATTAAGAATTTATATTAGTGTTAGGACCCATGATACGTGGTCTGCCTTGGATGGGCTCATGGGCTTACGACACTTTGGCCAAAGAGTTCAATTAAAAGACCATTTTATTCAAAAGTTATATATATCTAAATATATATATATATATATATATATATATATATATATATATATATATATATATATATAGGCACTGTACCGTGTATTTGTGTCAATGGATGTAGCACTGGGCTCTGTCTGTGTTTCATGTTTTGTCTCTGATTTTAAAAATATATTGCCATGCTCAATAGCACTCCTCTTTGACACTTATACGCATATATATATATATATATTGAGTTATTTTGGGGGTTCAATATGAGCTTATAGGGGTTCTGTATGTTCTGCGGTCCTCGGGTGTTCCCTGCAGATGTCTGGGGGTCCTCAGGTGGTTCCTGCGGGTGTCCGGTGGCCTGCGGTACCAATCCTGTAAATATATATATATATATATATATATATGAATACATTAAAATAAATATATCCCCCCCTCACCCCTTCTCCACCCCCCCCCCCCAATGCATACACTACAGTAATGGGCAAAATTACTATTATCCAGACATGGATAATAGCTCATTTACCCAGTAAAAAATTAAACATTAGCCAGCCAGCATAAATAAAGTAAATAAACCTTTCTACTTACCCCTGCCATCATGAAGGGCGTCCTCATAAGCATACTCCAGGTCCATGTCCTCCGATGCCAGGAAGAATACAAGAAAAAATACACTCTAATGGCCCTTAACCCCTTAATCAACTTAGCAGTTAAGAAACGCTATAGAAATTAAGGGGTTAACCACCATCCCCCGCTACCCATCCGGGAGGCCTAACCACCCTCCCCAGCCCCACTATATCCACCCTGTATCAATTGATTGGCATAGTGGTACATCATACCCATATAATATGGGCGTGATAAGCCACTATATCCCTCAATGATCACCCTAATAAAAAAGCATGAAGGCCAAAAATACACAATAGCAAAAATTATAAACAAGCACCTTAACACCCCAATTCAATTAATAAAAGCACTAGCCAACCAATCAAATGAATAAATAAAACCACTAGCCAACAAAACAATTCATTCATTTTAACCTCTAGCCAACAAATCAATTAATTAATAAAACCACTAGCCAATACATCAATTAAAACAAGTAGCTAACAAAATAAACAATTAATTAAAAACGCTAAGCAATCGGAAAATTAAATAAAAACAAGCCATCCAAATTACAAATAATTTAAGGCAAACAATAAGCAGAAAACTAAAAAACAACAATCAACAGAAAAAAAGCATTTGACAAAAAATTAATTTACTTTCACTGTATTGATCTGTACCCTAAACGGGCACATATTAATACATTATCAGTCAATGGGCAATGAAAAACATACTGGAACTACTGTATGACAACTGTAAAATACTTTGTAACAAGATTGGGAGTGCAGCTCTCTCTGAAAAGAAAAAAATAGTGCAGTGAAGTGTGTGGTGTATACTGTAAAACAATCTGTGCTATACTTAAATGTATACTTACCATACTACCGTACAGTACTGTACCATACTACCTTCCTGATGCATGCCCATTACGCTGTATCACAATGGGCAAAACAGTGGCAATATGGTCGATATATTTATTACATCGTTCCACGGTGAGTACATCGTTCCAAAAACTCAGTATGCCTTTCAACAACTCATCCTTTTTGGAGGGTTTCAACACTTTGCAGATATAATCCTTTAGCTAATGCCAGACCATTTCGATAGGATTGAAGTCTGGCGATCTGTCATTGGAGGGGGAAAATAAGGGAAAAAATAGTAACAGTAAAGAGATACACAGTAAACAGTGGGAAAAAATGAGACACGGTTACCGTACTTACTCCGCTGGCGTCTTCACCCAGTTGATATCGCAGGCAAGAATATGCGCAGTTGACGCGGTGTGCTTTGGATCGTTGTCCTGGTAGAAACAGTGACCATCTGGGAATTGACGTGTGATGTATTCCACAATCTCTGGCACTATTTTCTCTTGGAAAAAAGCTTTATTCATGATTCCTGTAAAAAAGAAAAGAAAAGTGCTCAAAATAATGCACACTAGTACAGTACAGTGCATAAGGCAACAGCGTGTGAGTTTGGGCCTTATTTTACCGTCAAAGATGACGATGCATCCTGGTCCACACCTAGAGATGGCACCCCACACATGCAACTTCACTGGGTGTTTTGGACGCGGCTTCATAGATATGCGTCCTTTTTTGTGGAATGCATAGGTTGCAAATCTCTCCAGGGATACAGTAGACTCATCAGTAAAGATGCAATCCTGAAAGGTTTCGCACACTGTCAATCCATGCCTGTGCCTGGACCACTCTCTTGATCTTGTTGACGTCCCTTATCATACTGTAGGGTACGCTCTGTAATGACAAGGAATAATTTTTTAGGTACAGTACAGTTTATTAAACCACAATTTTCACCTCCTGTACTGTCCAGTACTAACCTCACACATCCATTTTTCTATCCAATTCTGCATTTCATCTTTTTAATGCTGGTCTCTGATACGGTAAGATTGTGATTTTTCTGCAGAGTGTCTGGGACCCTTAAGGCACTCTTCTCATCATTCTCTTCACTTATTTGGTCTACCAGAAGAGTTGTCTCCCTACAGGAAACAACAATACGCTACATTATCCCACAAGTACAGTACATAATTAATCATTAATAATACAATATAGCTAAATATATTTAATACTGTAATATAATAGTTATATAAATATACAGCGATAACCATAATAATAGATAGATATAGAATAGAGTTATATAAATATACAGCGATGACAATATATATATACAGTATAAAAGATATATATATAAAATACAGTATATATATAACAGATATAATATTAACGGTACTTAATGTGTGTGTTTGTGTGTTTGTCAGAATGTGAGTAAACTGTGTACTGTAATGAGGGGGTTGTGAGTGTGTGAGTCATAATGAGTAATAAGGAAGTGAGTGATAATTAAGGAAAGAGGTGCAACTCACTTTCAAATAGAATTGTTAATAAGAATGTAGGAATGCAATTATGATAATAGAGGAAGGAGGTGTAACACAACAAAAAAATTGTACAGTACAGTTTATCTAATAATTGTTAGGAAAATGATTATGTTAAAAACAATTAGCAATCTAACCAATATAAGCGCTATTGCAGTACTGCACGGTACAGAAAACATACAGTGTACAGTATTAAAAATACTTTACAGTACTTACGCGGTAGTTACCGTTGGAGTCCTCGTGACTTTTTTTGTTTTTCCGTGTGCATGATAGCTCACGGTGGCTGCTGGTACAACAAGAACAGAAGTACTTAACCAGCGTTGAATATCTGCAATTCGTTGTCCTCTCGTGTACATCTCCTTTATTCTCAAGCTGAGATCCTTAGAAATCTTTTTAACAGGCATCGCTGTGTGTAAAAAGAAATACAAGCACAAGAATGTATATTCGATGTTTAGTCGATGTGTATTCAATGTGCAGTGAATCCACAAAATGGATGGTGTATTTATACTTTAATGAGTCACATTAGAGTACGCCCACTTTTAACACCTGCACCTCAGCGCCATGCATAAAAGGTGACACACATTGCATAGCCTCCCACTCGATGATCTGTATCTGAGATTGCCCTTGTCCAGATACTGCATTGTGCCATCTGCTTCCATGGATAAACCCTGATTCTATGGACGCAGGAACCCACTTTCTATTGCCATGCCTGCCGTGCCTGCCGTGCCGAAAAAGCGAAAGGCGGAAGCCGTTTCCAAGCCAAGGCCAAAGCGAAAGGCTAAGGCTAATAAAGAAAACCTTCTGACGACTCCAAAGGCTAAGGCTTTTAAGAAGCCTTATTATGTCAAGAAGAAATTCTCTGATATAGACACAAAGCAAAACAAATGGAAGCCAACCAATCGAACCCACAGGTCACCTCCTCCATCACTCCTCGACGACACTGCCACTGCCGCTGCTCTCCCAGAAATCCAAAGGTCACCTTCTCCATCACTCTTCGACGACGCTGCCGCTGCTCTCCCGGAAATCCAAAGGTCACCTTCTCCTCACTCGTTGATGACGCTGTCGCTTCTCTCTTGAGAATCCAAAGGTCACCTTCTCCATCACTCTTCGACGACGCTGCTGCTGCTCTCCCGGAAATCCAAAGGTCACCTTCTCCATCACTCTTCGACAACGCTGCCGCTGCTCTCCCGGAAATCCAAAGGTCACCTTCTCCATCACTCTTCGACGACGCTGCCGCTTCTCCAAGGGAACCCCCATCTCATGCTCTGCAGCACCCATCCAACCAGATGTCCACAGCACCCCATGCACAAGATCCAGCTCCTTAGACCGCATGCTGAATGGGTAAAGTGTCGATATCCCTGGGAACTCTATGCTGGTAAAGATAGATCTTCTTTTAGAGACCATGATAAATATGGATCAATGGATGGAGATGGATCAATGGATGGAGAAAATGGATCAACGGATGGAGAAGCTAGAGACTGACATAGCGGGGATACATAATTTGCTTGGAGTTCATGCCCCTGTATCTCGGACACCGGAGCAGGAGGGTGGCATGGATGGGATGAATGGGACCTTCAACCTTCCATCACCAAGCGCACCCCCTCCATCAGAAGAATATGTATTCATGTATGCCGTTGACGAGGATGACATGACCACGCCAGGAGACAACACTGACAAGGCGACTGTAACAGGGGAGTTATCCCTGTTCAGGAAATGTGCCTCTAATCCAGCAGTGTGGTGGTTAACTGCTGGTAGTTAATTAACCAACAACACCTGGCTGATTAGGTTTCTTAGAAAAGTCTGTCTTTGAGACAGGAAGGGAGATTTCCTGAGTCTCACAAATTGTGGGACTGACCATAGGAACAGATGTCTTGAGCCTGCCAGAAGAAACTTCACGCTGATTGCAAAACATAGGGGAATGCACTTCTGAACCTGAATGCTGATATAGCCTGAGGAAAAAGGCAGCAACCCAGGAACAGAGAAGAGTTTCCCTCCAACTACAAGAAAACAGATAAGACTTTCCTTTATAAGACTTTTTGTATATCTACACATACAGTATCAAGATATATGTTTGGGGCTGGGAGACATGCTAATCTAAAGGGAGTTGTGGACTGCATAGGTTTCACTAGAAATACTCCCAAGTGGAACAGAAGCTTTGTTTGACCCCTTATTTTCCTATGTTTGGATGATCTTCTTATGTTAAAGAAACAGACGCAATAAAAGCCTTATTTAATTTCACCTTAAAAAGTCTCCATTGCATACCTCTGTGCATGTCCTCCTACATATAGTGTCAGAAGTGGGACTGAGGTGGCCCTTGAAGTTAAAAGGGGCCCCGGAGATTGCCTCTGAAATTTTTTTGTGCTTTTTGCCTACAAACAGCCTGAGCAACATTAACAAAGAACTCATGCAGCAGAGACCAGAGTTAAAGGAATACACACCCAGGCAGGAAATCTACACTGCACTGAAACCCACAAAATCACAGATGGACTCTTTTCCCCGATTCCAAGAGGAGAGAGAGAGACTGTGCTGAAGCAGGTAAACCTTATTTGCCTATCACAATAAAGTGTAATATGGTCATTGAAATAGGGGTTTTGCCTTCCAGCCATAGTCATTGTTCAAGAAGTAAGTTAGACCTTAAAAGGGATAGGCGTTTGTTGTTTTCAAATGTTTCGCTGAAGCAGTGAATACATGTGGTGACCCACGAGTGGTACTGATTCTGCAAGTAAAGGCTGCCACACCGGATAGGACTAACAGCTGTGAATGGAGTATATGCAGAAAAGTGTGAAAATGTATGCAAGACTGTGCTGAAGCAGGGGAATTTTCAGTAAACAAGTGCTGAGGGTAAAATTGCCCTACTGGGGAAAAAGGAATTGCTGAGCTGTGAAAAATGTATCCCAAAGCCAATTGCTGAGTGTTAAGTCGCCCTGCCGGAAGTGAAAGAAATATTCCACATCAAAGAATATAATTTTTTTTTCTGCAAGTTTAAGTCTGTCTATGTATCTTGGGAGTAAAACAGGCACCCAAAGTGTGAAGAGTGAATGCCATAATACCCAAAGTTGAGACTGAAAATTACTGAACTAAAGCAGAAAACCACATTATTTGTCTGAAGCGGATGGATTGCACCTAGCAAGTAAATGATGTAAAGCAGGCCTGCACAACACGCGGCCCGCGGGCTGCTTGCAGGCCGCCTGCACTCACTGTGTGGCCCGCGGTGGCTTTCTGCTCTCCCCCTCCCTCCCAAGTCCTCTCTACCCCTCCGCCTCCCTCCCGAGTCCGCTCTCCCGCTACCTCAGCAGCCCGCTCTCCCCTCACCCAGGAGCCAGCTCTCCCCCTTGAGCCACGGCAGCAGCGCGCTCTAGCATTGAGGCACTTCCGTGCCTGCTGCTTGCTAGAACGCATGCGTGAAGTCCAGCAAACCAAGGTAGGGGGGGTCGTTAGAGGTGCAGGGGGGAGTCATTTGAGGTGCAGAGGGGGGTCATTGGAGGTGCAAGGGGGGTCATTGGATGTGCAGGGGGGAGTTGTTGTAGGTACAGGGGGAGAGGTCATGGACGGATGCAAGGGGGGTGGGTGATGGAGGTGCAGGGGGTGATTGTGGAGGTTGCAGGGGGGGTTTATTGGAGGTGGGAGGGGGGGGGTCATTGGAGGTGCAGGGGGGTCATTGGAGGTGCAGGTGGGGTTGATTGGAGGTGCGGGGAGAGAGATGGGATGCAGGGGGGAAAGTGATGTCAGGTGCGGGGGGGGGTGATTTGAGGTGCAAGGGCGGTGATTTGCGGTGCATGGGGGGTGATTTGAGGTTCATAGGGGTGATTTGAGGTGAATGGGAGGTGAGTGGGAGGAGGTGCAGGGGGAGAGTGAGGAGTGAGTAGGCAGGGGGGGGAAGGGAGTGATGGTGTAGGGGGGAGAATTATGTGAGGTGCAGGGGGGTTATTGGAGGTGCAGGGGGGTCATTGGAGTGCAGGGGGGCATGAGGTGCAGGGGGTGATTGGAGGGGGAGGGGGGGATGATGAAGGTGAAGGGGGTGATTGGAGTGCAGGGGGGATTGGGGGGGGAGGGGGAGTGGCAGGGGAGGGTCATAGGAGGTGCAGGGTAGGTCCGGAGAAGCAGGGAAGGCATTGGAGGTGCAGGGGTGGGTCGTATGGAGGTGCAGGGGGAGTGATTGGAGTGCAGGGGGGAGGTCCGAGGTGCAGAGGGGGTTGGTGGTGCAGGGGGGTGATTGGAGGTCCAGGGGAGAGAGATGTGTGATGCAGGGGGGAACGTGATGTGAGGTGCAGGGGGGTGATTTGAGGTGCAAGGGGGGTGATTTGCGGTGCATGGGGGGTGATTTGAGGTGCATGGGGGGTGATTTGAGGGGGAAGGGGGGGATGAGTGGGGGAGGTGAGGGGAGGGGGGAGGGGAGAGTGATGGGAGGTGGGGGGGGGGAGAGGGAGGGGAGAGGTGAGGGGGGAGGGAGTGGGGGAGGGGGGGAAAGTGAGTGAGGGGAGGGGGGAGGGGAGTGAGGTGCAGGGGGGTGAGATGTGTGTGGTGTGCAGGGGGGTTATTGTGTGTTTGAGTGGATGGGGAGTATTATTGTGTGTGGTGAGAGGGAGAGATGGGGGTATGAGAGATAGAGGGGAGTATCGCAAAGGTTGATAGTGAGGGGGTCTGGGGGGGATATGAGGATGATAATGAAGGGTGCGGTGGTGAGATATGAGGTGATGATGAGGGGTGCTGGGGGAGGATATATGAGGATGTGATGAGAGGTGCTGGAGGAGAGATGATGATGATGATGATGAGAGAGGTGTGGAGGAGGAGAGATGGATGATGATGATGATGATGATGATGATGATGATGATGATGATGATGATGATGATGATGATGATTTTACCCGTGCGGCCCAATTTTTTTTCCTTGGAGCAGTTCGGCCCTTCTCACTTTACGAGTTGTGCAGGCCTGGTGTAAAGCAAACAGAAGCTTTTACCTAGCAACTGCACATCCAGTATACCTAATGAGAGAGAATGCGTGCACAGGACTGCTGATATTGTAAAACTTACCCAAGGGAAGTAAAAGAAAAAAGAAAAGTCTACAGAGATGCCTGTGAGAGCTACGACCTCTACAAGCAAAATATGCCCACATGTAGGACTACCACAATTGGGGGTTCTAGCAAATACAGTGGCAACAGCTGCAAAAGCGCCTCCTGAGGTAAGGAAGAAAATTACACCTGATAGCCCCAAAATGGAGGACAAGATGCAGCGTTCCTGTAATGAACCCTACCCCACGGAAGAGTGGCCCTTCCAGTACAATAAAGAAGAAGACATCTCTTACGGGGAACCCGAACCGAGTCACACCCACAAAACACCCCAAGAATGGTGAGGGTTCCTGAACTCGGCACGAACCGAAAAGATCGCTCCCTATGATGACAAATATGATCGGCAGGAGAAAGAGCGTGAGCAGAAGATCATCAAATATTTCTGTCAGCTAAAGCAACTGCAAGGAAAGCCTGGCGTATATAATGAAGCTGCTGAAGTATCAAATAAAGAAGGAGACCCCAGTATTCCTGATGGGACGGAGTCATCCAAAACAAAAAGGCGGAAAAAAAAAGCGGTTCTTCACTTACCGTGAAAGGAACAGACACGTCCGCAGATCCTGTGGAGATAAAGGGGGACGGAGATGCCCTGCAGCCTAGAGAAAATGGAGAATTCGTCCCACGGATAACCGAATATCCAGGGGCCCAAGGCAAAAGTCGTGTATCCCAAAGAAGTGCCTGTCCGGTGCCAACAGTGAGGAACCCTCAACCAACCATCCCAGGGAAGTGGAGCCGGAAAAAGTGAGTGTCGATCCCTTGACCAGCCCTGAGGATGCCCTGAAAAATGCCTGGCATGACTGTGATATGCTCCGTGAACAATTGAAACAAAAGAAAGATGATTACGCAGAGCTACTGAAAAATAACGTGAAGCTACAGGAATATGTGCTCGCAATGTACTCTTCGGCCAGGACAGAATTGGACGATCTCAAGACTGAGCAAGATACTGTAAACGCTACTATATCCACCATGGATGAAAAGCAGAGCCAATCTGATAAAATGATGGCTAAGCTGAAGAGGAAGTATGAGGAGGCACTGAAGGAGATGACAGTCTTTCAGCAAGAGGTTCACACTCTTTGCGTAGAGCTGAATGCCTCACAACAGGAGGTCAACAGTGTCCGGACAAAGGTGGACATATCTCAGAAAGAGGTTCATATACTCCGCAGAGCACTGGGTGCCTCACATCATGAGACCAACAGCTGCCGCACAGACCTGGAAGTCTCCAGAAAGGAACTTCACAGTCTCACTAAGGAGCTGGACATTGCAAAGAAAACTATCCTCCATCTTAACATAGATCTCAAAGTCTCTCAGAAGGAGCTTCAGAACCTAAACCTGGAGATGGAAGTCTCACACTAGGAGACAGCCTGCCTCCAAGCAGATGTGCAAAAATGGAAGGTGGAATGGAAGGAGGCCCTGAATAGTACAGAGACTGAAAAAAGAGAAAACTTAAAACTGAAAGAAGAAAATTCTCATTTGACAGACTATGTCAAGGAAAAGAATGAAAAGCTGCACGAGCTTAAAGAAATAAATAATCTTTTGGAAGATGAGAAGTTTGAAGCAGAGCACCGACTGCAGAACCAACTGCAAGGTCTGTGTACGCACCTCCAGAAGGCAGAGGAGAAGCAGCAAATTCTGCAGGATGACAATCTGCAGGCTGCTAAAGAAGTACAAGTGCTGCAGGAACGTCTGATTACCCAGTATGTCCCCGCAAAGTATCATGAGAAACTGACGGCTACCCTGAGCATCACCAAAGCATCGCTAGAGGCCAAGCTTAGAACCAGGTGACTCGGCACAAAAGGGAGCACAAGAAGGTCCAGAAAATGAGACAAGTAACTGTGTCCCGAGCAAAGAAATTCACAGTGCTTCACAATACAATGAAAATGTGGAAGCAAGCTTAGAGAAAGCAAAGTGTGCAGATAAATTCCCTGAGGAGAGACTTGCAAGACGCACTCAAAAAACAGGGATCTCTCGCGGATGAGATTACAGTTATACAAGGACAAGTATTGACCCTGACTAAGCGTCAGTATCCCACAGCCACAAAAACCCATGAAGACAAGGGTACAGTGAGAGCTGGGAATAACGCTCGTCTGAAAAACAAGGTTGCAAAATTTGAACCACCTAAGCAAGCACTAGCAAAACCTTCAGCCACCCAACAGACAACACAAAAAGGTACACGTGCTGGATCAAAACCAGAAGAATCCTTAGCTAATGAAGCTGAAAAGATGGGACATTCTCTGGAAGTGGATGTGGAATTGCAACTTAATCCCAAAGAAGCTGAACTAGCAACTCCATTGAGTCGAAAAAGTGCAGAGAGACAGCTTCAAGAGCGGAAAACTCAAAGGGCTGTTTTTAAATGCTCTGCAACTGTTGCCATACAGTCTGCCTACAATAAGACAAGCACTCGACGCGAGGGAAATCTCATGACCGCGCACGCAGCAAAAAGACTATACTTGGAAAAAGTCCTCCTCGAGCGACTGAGGAGTGCTGATCTCAAGCACCTTCGGGATGAGACAGGAATAAACTGGAGAAAGGGCTCCAATCCCAGCGGAACTGAGGGTTCTCTTCCTCCATCCACTCTCATTCAAGTCACAGAGATATCTAGAATGAGAGTGGAAGGATGGGCTTTGGCCGTGGCAAGCCCGAGCTTCCCACAAACAGGGGAGGTATATAGCAGGGGAGTTATCCCTGTTCAGGAAATGTGCCTCTAATCCAGCAGTGTGGTGGTTAATTGCTGTAAGTCAATTAACCAACACCACCTGGCTGATTAGGTTTCTTAGAAAGCCTGTCTTTGAGACAGGAAGGGAGATTTCCTGAGTCTCACAAATTGTGGGACTGACCATAGGAACAGATGTCTTGAGCTTGCCAGAAGAAACTGCACGCTGCTTGCAAGACACAGAGGAAAGCACTTCTGAACCTGAATGCTGATATAGCCTGAGGAAAAAGGCAGCAACCCAGGAACAGAGAAGAGTTTCCCTCCAACTACAAGAAAACAGATAAGACTATCCTTTATAAGACTTTTTGTATATCTGCACATATCAAGATATATGTTTGGGGCTGGGAGACATGCTAATCTAAAGGGAGTTGTGGACTGCATAGGTTTCACTAGAAATACTCCCAAGTGGAACAGAAGCTTTGTTTGACCCCTTATTTTCCTATGTTTGGATGATGTTCTTATGTTAAAGAAACAGGCGCAATAAAAGCCTTATTGAATTTCACCTTAAAAAGTCTCCATTGCATACCTCTGCGCATGTCCTCCTACAGCGACCAAGACAGGATGAAAGCATCCTCCCAGAAAACCTACCATCGCCCTCCGCCACAAGCACACCCGCTCCCAGAAGCACACCCTCTCCCAGAAGCACACCCGCTCCCAGAATCCCATCCACATACGCTTTTATTGAGATGGTGCCCGACATCATCTTGCGCGACCTGTCCCAGCCAGTCAGGGAGAAGTATAGATTTGCAAGTGGTGGTGTAGCCCAGAAACATTCCAGACAATATGAGAGAAATGCTGCACACCTCAAAAAGAAAAATAATGATACAGTTACCGGTGCTCCAGTGTTTGCACGAAAGCCTGCGATCAGTCCTGAACAGATGAACAAAGGAACATAGGGCACAACGGGTTTAGCAAATCAAACT
>WSYH01006614.1:0-37182 GCA_036426205.1 Ascaphus truei | reverse complement strand
CCATCTCTCCCCACTCCGGACGCGGAGAGCAGGCTACCTGTGAAGTGACGCGTGACCCATGCTACGGTGGTGGGCCAGGGATCTGTACTATATGTGAGTGCTTTTGTGGATGTCCTTTGTTTGAAATAAACGCATTTTTTACTCTTATGCTGACACCCTGCTGATACTTTGCCTCACTTACACTTAATTGCTGAACTGGGGAGGAAAGAGCTTGAACACGAGCACTGCGAAGGGGAATCCCCATGTGAAACCTTGCTCGTCAGCAATTACCTGTGCCCTGTTCCCGAAACCAGCCTGGATGGGTTAATATTTTGGACCCCACAGAAACCATTCAACACCCTTACTTACACTGGGCCGTGTAAGTACTATATTATTATTATTGTCCTATCCCAATATTTTATTTCATCTTCATTCCCAATCTGACCATCAATGTGGATGGGTCAGGTTTTACTTCACAAGATACCAATATTCAGCTTTACTTACACAGGGCCGTGTGAGTATATTATTATTATCATTAATAATTCTTGTCCCCATCTCTCTAAGAGGCTTTTTTGCCTCCTGTTCGAGTTTTCTACATCATCGTCTACTGTGTGTATGTTTTAACCCCTTGCTCCCCCTATTTCTCCTGTTTCACGTTCTGTCAAGGGCCTTGGATGTTCCCTTCTGGGGTTGCAGCAGAGGGAACCATAAGTGTTATCTCCTACCATTTTGAGAGACTTTATCTGTTGGTTTGAATTAGTGTTTTAATTGCATCCTCATTCCTGACCCATTAATTTAAGGTAAGCGCCCGGTTTTCTTTGTTTTGTATCTGTACTTTATAGAGTTCCAAGATAGCCGCTGAGCTCAATCGATATCGGCTGATAATCTCTGCCTCACTCAAGCCCTCTAGGGAGCATCAATCCCTAAAAGTGCGGGGGGGCTATGTGCCTCACAATACGGATCTCCCTCTCTCTCCTCTCTCTCCTCTCTCTCCACTGCAACATAATGTCCCTCCTCCTCCTTGCAAAATACAACACAAAACCGTAATCTGGTTCCACATCCATAACACACTGGGAGGTAAGTGCCTCCTTCTATCGTTTAAATAGGCAGCCTAATAAGCAATATTGTAAATGATGGCACGTGTGTTGTAGTCATTAATTGAAGTCATTCAAACATTCATTATAGTTTAATTGAGATGTGTTACACACATAATAAAATGTGATGTAATCATCAAATTTACACCATTCATAAATCCACAGTCAAAGCGATGCTGCGACACAATATGAGTAATTGCTAGAAAATAATGACACAATTATGACATTTGTATGTAACATGTTGAGTCATGAAGGTGTTAAATCACAAGAGGTACTAGTTTGTTTGTATAAAGGTGTGGCAGAAGGTTGGATTATTGACAGGATGGTTGTTTTCTGATCACGGGAGTATTGCCCTTTAAATTAACCCCCTGCTAACGTTTGCTGGTACACTATCAAGTTAGGAAAATAGATGTAATTACATTTTTATTCATTTAAAAACTATAATGTGTTCTCCTTTAATTCAATTAATGATAATCAGCTCAGGGGGACAAAGAGATATTTACGCCAACACCCGGGGACCCCCAGACAGGCGCGAGGACAACACGTGAACCTCTCTGAGTGCTAAATGTATGTACTTTTTTAATACAGCTTAATGTATGTCAAATGGTCAAATACAGTATTATCCTATATGTGGATAATATTAATTTTGCACAATACTTTAGTGTATGTGTTAAGGAGTTGTATTCATTTAAATGTATATATTTTTTTGGGGGTGCCACAGGATTGGTACTGCATGCTCGGTGACACCTGCGACCTCCCCCGGACTCCCGCGGGGATCACCCAGTGACACCCGCGGCAACCCGCGGCCTCCCCCGGACTCCCGCAGGGATCACCCAGTGACACCCGCCGGCCTGTTGTATGGATGGTGTGCCTGAAAAAATGTAAACAAAGAATTTTTTTCTAAGTCCTGATCCTTTTGCGCCTGCCTTGGGCTGGCGTGTTTTTTCAAGCGCGTTTTTAAAGAACGATCTCTTAGCGTAGCTTAGAGAATCCCGCAAACTGGCAGAAATCAGCATATTTAGCTAATCGTACGTGTTTGGTGGGACTTACAAAAATTTCTGGAAAAAGCCCGTTTAAGAGCGTAAAGTGCCTGTTAGCGCTGCTCTTTGAATTGCGCAGAGCACAATATTACATTCTAAAAGCACTTTGCGCTCTTAAAGCCACTTTACGGAGTTTAGTGCATAGACCCCTCTGTCTTCTATATGTAAGGAATTTTGCATTTTTTATGCATCATATGTGCATCATTTGAAGAGGTCTTAAAAAGTGTCCCTAATGATTAAAAAAAAAAAATCACAGTCACTAATTTTGTGAGAAAGCGGTTGCGTCATTTGAAATGCCGAAATGTACACATTGAATGCCCACAGAATTGTATTGCCTGTTATAAAAAAATATATAATGCCTCTTTTAAAAACCATGTGCTTGTTGTGTACTGTGTAATAAAAGCCAAATTATATTATATACCTCCACAAATGTCCCTGTTTTTTTGGGAGCTTTTTTTAACCCACATTGTTTATATAGCTAAGATAGAGCAAAAATAAAAATAATGTATTTAATACACCGGCAGTTTAACCTATAATAATTAAAACTTTAAAAAAATAGATTAATCCACCAATAAAAGGTTGATGTCCCGCCCCTGAAGTTGGAGCTACAAATGATATGCAAAGTAAATAAGGTATTTAAGAGCCTGATCTTTTTTTTGTTTCAATTTTTTTTATTGTTTTACATACATAACTTCACATTATACATGTCAATCTTTAACATAAGGATTGGTATTCATACAAGTACTTGGTCACATAAAACAACAGAATAAAGAACATTTATCTTGACTTAGCCTAATATTTTATATTAACTGTATGGCTCTTCATATGTTGTGTGTTGCATTAAGGTGACTTAAGATTTGTACCTTTAAATTTTCCATCTCCTACATTATACTAATTTTGTAGGATAGGATAGATTAAGATTTGGGATAGAAAAAGATAGGGTCAGGAGAGGGGGAGAGGGGGAGGGGGGAAGGGAGGGGGGAACGGGTAGGGCGAAGAGGGCGGGGGGATGGAGGCGCACATGAACAGGATCCAGGGTTCTGATCTCCTAACCCTATAAAGGTCCGTCGAGTCCCTTTTTTTTTTTTTATTTCCCCGCCTTCTGATTTGAGGCTATTTGTGGAATTCCTTTAGTTTTTTGTTAAGTTGGGCCGACAATTGCTCCATCATTTTGACTTCTTTCAATCTTTTATTTATTGTTTGCTTGGAGGGCATATTTATATTTTTCCAAGCAGTTGCTATTGAGCAGCGTGCTGCTGAAAGTATGAATCTAATCAATTTTCCCATTGGAGAGGGAACCTCCTCAATAGGTTTACCTAGTAGATATATCAAAGGGTCCAAAGGGATTCTCAGCTTTGTATACTCCTGCAGCATATTTTGGATATGCGTCTAGAATTTTTGTATCTTTGGGCAGGTCCACCATATGTATACAATATCTCCTCTCAGACCACACCCCCTCCAGCATAGATCTGGTGTGTAAAGAAGGGGGGGATCCTCCGGCGCGATGTCTTACTCAGGTTTCCAGGACACATGCAATATAAACAGACAGAGGGACCACAATCAGGAAGGGTTAAAACACAGTGGTATGCTGGAGATATGGTGTTAAGGAAGCACACTTACATTAAAACCTCTATATCCACCTTGAGTATGGTGTGTGTTTCACAGAACAACCTCAGAGAAAGGGGAAAGACAGAAAAAACATAGTATAACACCGTTTTTATTAAACAAAATTGATTAAAAAGAGATTGCCAACTCACAAGCGACCATTAAAAAATGGCATAGAATGGTGAAGTTTTCAGTCTCTGCCTGGACTGCCTCCCAGATGGTTAGGTGTCCGCGTGGAGTCTGTCCCAGTAGATGATGAAGGCAATGCAGTGGTGCGGGTGTAGATCGGGTGGTTCGTCCTGACTTGTGCACAGTCTGGTCTTCCTCCCGGTCGTCAGACTCCCCACTGCTGCTGCTGCTTCCGTGGCCTGCCGTCCGCGCATGCGCATGCGCTCCGGCGATGATGTTTCACTAACTGGGATTTGACTTTCTTCCTGAGTATGGTGGCTTGCGTAGACCAAAAAGCCGTCAGACGCGTTTCGCTAAAAGCTTCCTCAGTGACGTCACTCAGTGATGGAACAATTAATATACAAGCCTCTGCATCAATTGGATTTCAACCACTGACACAAGAGGCTCAAGGACAATAGTGCCTCTTGATGCAGAGGCTTGTATATTAATTGTTCCATCACCCTATTTGTCTTGCACAGTATGTAATACACTAATATAGACAGCCCCAACACCAATTAACCCTCCCCCCCCCACCCCTCACATAAGCTTGATAAAATATATGACATCAGATGATATATTTTGATGTGAATCTAACTGTGCACACATTTTGTCAGCCGGTTGCCCACCTTGGACAAGTGTTATAAGGGTCTTTTTCACCCCAAAACAGTATCTCCTTACAGGAGACCAGTTATTAGACCACCACGGAGGAAATTACAATTATTCCTCCACATTTAGCCCTCAGTGAGATTCAGTACCCGGTGGGCTGTCATTGCCTGACTATTTACTAGTGAGAGATACCTGGTTACTTTGAAGCACAACAATATCACTCTGTAGGCTAGTGGTGATTTGGGGAAGAAAACTCTCAAAGGGGTTTTCTCTAGTGCTTTAGCTTAACCCTATCAGTTAACACACAGCCAGGGAACTGCCAGCTGTCTTTGCACCAATCACGCATATAGCGGATGAATACAGCATTTTATAGCTAATGATTACATATTTTTGATCCACTCAAAATGGGACAGAACGGTTTTCTGAGCGGTGGCCCGATGACGGCCCTAGTCCTATATTAATAGGCAGCTGTATAATAGCAAAGGATCCCGAATATCCATAAGGGTTCCCCATATGTTCTATCAACCTAACTTACCAGAGTTACGTTACTAATGACAGTCACGTACTGTTTGACATATATCTTATTTTAAACCCCATTTTTTTATTTATTGGTACAAATAAAGTATTTTAAAACATTCACTATACATTTAGATGTGAAATAGAGTGCTTATATACTAGGTTTCTTTTCTCTCTCTATGCACTATTATGGTTATTATTATGGTAAGTACCATATTTATTGTTTTATTTTGTCTGTCGGTCTTTTCAAATTAGCAGTACTTGTATATATTTTTCTAAAGTGTGCCCTGTGATGATACAGTACAGCATATATCGACAATGGCCGTAATATATAATTTTATGTCATGATAATGAATGTATTTTAATGACCATGAATGTATTTTTTTTAGTCTTTAGGGCTTGTTAATCTGTTTTTTTTTTTTAAGTGTACATATGATAATACAATACGTTGACTAGCGGGGTTATATTATCTAAGGCTGTGTTGTATTATTTCATAGAATGTAATGTATTTTTTTTTTAATGTTGTTCAATTTGCCTTTTTAAAGTGTACATGTAATAATACACAATACACAGCAAAGAGGGTCTATAGTGTCTAATGATGTAAAATATTTTTTCAATGCATAGAATTGACTATACTTTATAATACTTGCAGAATGACATAGGCCAAACAAACATTGAATACACCCCACAGGGCTGCCCCATATCGTCAGCACAAGAGTGTAAGAGAGCTCTACAGGGGACGCATAATACTGTGCTGTGCTGTTTATTATGTTAAAACTGTAAGCGCTTAGAAGTTTTTAATTAAAAAAAAATGATTTCCTATAGTTTTGGAGGCCGCGTTTAACGCCGAATTGACTGAAGATGAACCATTTTGGAAGCTATATACGGATCTAGAACAACTATGTCGGCAACAAGCAGGCTCTGGTGCGTCTTTATATTTAATTGAATGCAAATACTTTTATACTTTATAGACAAATGTGTACATGAATTAACCGATGTATGAATGCTTTTATTTCATACAGAACAATCCAATGCGGTCATGGAAAAGGGTGAACACTCGTGTAAGCTGTCGACCAAACAACACTCAACAAGCCCTGAACCGCAAATAACGACGCCTCAAAAGAGAGGTCTGAATAATATTGTGTCGCTGTTATATTTAAAACTAACACTATAGAACAATGTTGTATTTATTTAAAACTAACATTATAGATTAATTTTGTATTTATTTATCTATTCTGGATAAGAGGGCGCTTTTATTCAGTTATTACATTTTTTTTATAGACTCACAATTGGTCATTTAGCAACAATAATTTTGTATTTATTTATTTTTAAATGATGCTGTCTAATAGTGTGTGTCACTTTTTAATAAGGGATACATTATTAAATGATATAACAATAGGGTTGGATAAGAGATCTTTTATTAATTTATTAAACTTTTTTTTTTTATAGATTCATGATTATCCCTGCAGCAACACGTTAGACGCACAAATGCGGTGAAAACGTATACAGAGCTGAACTCTCATCTACATCGACATAACAATGCCCTCTACAGCAAGGACATTTAAAAAAAAACAAAGATCGCCCATGTACAGCTTTGAACAACCCCCCTGAACAAGAGACTATTGGCATTCACACAACTGCTGAGACGCAAAGACAACACAAGAACCCACAAATCACACAACCTGAAAAAGCTGGTGAGTATTATATTGTGTCGTTGAGATATTCAAAACTAATAAGCTATAATAATAGTAGTGTGTTTACAAAATATCACTATATAATAATGTTGTATTTAAAATGAATACTCTTTAATAGTTTTGTATTTACAACTATGTAATAATAATTCTGTATTAATTTTTTTAAATTATTGTCTATTATTTCATTTTTATTTTTTATTTATTTATTTATTTTAAACTGAATTATTTTGAATGATAAAAATGTATTGCCTGATGAAAAGATAATTTATTAACATTTCACTCTTTTTTTAGCATCAAAGAAATACATAAGACAAGCCACTAGATGACTCGATGACAACTGTGCACCCATATACGACAATGAACGACCTTCTACATCGAAAGCGTCATACGGCATAACATGACCAGCAACAACCGTTACTGTTACAATTGAACCACCTCCATCTACAACATTGAACGACCCAATTGTGCAAGATGATATCGGTTCTCGTGCTCAGGTGGTGAGTCCTCATGCATAAAAGCAGCAAATGTATGAGGCCGGCATCAAAACACGTTGGAAACAATACTACATAGAATTGACTCTGTCAGACGCCCACATGTAAATGACCCTAATGATGCACAGGTCCCTAGTAAAAGATGCAGGGTTCCTTTACAAGACATAACGAATGTCACAAATAATGATAATGTGACACTTTATCCGCTGGTTAACTGTACACAGGTTAATGGTATTGATATACCACATTTATGGGGCTGGTTCTACAAACAATATGGTTTTTGGCTACATTTAAACAGGATTATAGAACAGGTGTTAAACGACTTGAAATCCCTGATATTTGTGAAGGGTCATGAATGCAATTTAGATCAATTAAATGCCTTGCTAGTAAGACTTAACGGTTCAGGTGAGACAATTCATAAGGTGTAATGCTACTCAATGTTCTTTTAAAGGTTTTACGCTGGGCTCACCACAAACAAGACGAGACCCCAGTACTGAGATGGGAATAGGTAAACACCAGCCACAGACATGGGGGTCACGTCCGGAGTGTAGAGTAGTCTTGGTAGCTGTGTCTGGGGTGGAGAGGTTAGGGTTGTCGTAATTTTTGCGATGTCAGAGTAGGAGAGGTCTGGAGTGTAGAAGGAGCTATAGCTGAGGTCAGGTTTGGAGAGAGCAGGATGTTCGAGGTACAAAGTCATGGTCGAGGATAGCCGAGGTCAGTAGTTCAGAGAAGTGGTAGTCCAAAGGCAACCTGGGTCAGTACACAGATAAGCACAAAGCGAGGCAAGGAAGGAATCTAGAACACAGGAAAGGTAAGCACAGGGAACAAGCTATGCTCAGCCAAAATGCTAGTGGCACAGCTGAGCATATATAGGTATGACTGTCCAATCCCGAGGGTGGAGCCGAGTAGTTACCTCAGTGGAGACTGTGATAGAATAGAAGCAGGAGGCAGGTGAATGTGGTGGAGCTGATTAAGCTCTGTTGCCACGGAGCTCGGGTGCGTCGCGCGTGCTCTTTGCCGATGACGTGCGATGTGATCCGGAGGCGGGGTCTATTCCCACGATGTAAGGGGTACGCGCAATGTGCGCCGCTCGAGTAGAGGGCGCCGTTTGGCCAAGGGAAGCCCTGCGCATGCGTGAGGATGCGAGACTCCAGGGAGCTGGTAGCGGGTGCCAGAATGAGAGGAGTAAGTCCACGCATGCGCAGGATCTGTGCTGGAGCACACTTAAGTATGCGTAGTTCCTGAGTCCTAACTGTACCCCCCTTCCCCTTCAAGAGAGACCTCCGGGCGATTCCCGCAGGGTTTTAGGGGGTATTTCTATAACGTTTGCGCTGCCCACGAGCAAGACAGGACCCCAGAACTGAGGTGGGGATGTATTGAACCACGCATTCACAGCAGCGTAAGCGTGCCTGGCACGCGGATTGTCAACATAGCCGGGTCTGGGTTGGAGAGAGTGGGATAGTCCAGATACTTGCCATAGTCTTGGGTTGGAGAGATTAGAATGGTCAATGTCCGTATAGCCATGCTCTGGGGTTGGAGAGGTCAGAATAGTTGTAGTCCGTGTAGCCATGGTCAGGTTGGAGAAGTCAGCAGAGTCGAGGGTAAGCCGGGGTCAGTATCCACAGGAGTTTCCAAGTATAAGCCGGGTTGGTGCACGAAGGGTTAACTGTAGAAAGAAGCACAAGACAGGGAGCAAGGCACAACAGACGTGGGAACACAAGGCTACAACTAGTTATTCTTAGCAAGGTAATACAGGAACTGCAGGATATTTATAGCACACAGGAACCAGTCACAAAAGAGGCGGAACGGAGGCATGGCCTCCGTGGAGGCAAGGATTAGCTGCCGGAGATAAGTGGGCTGTAAGTACTTGCCACGCAGCTGGGGAGCGATGCACGACATCAAGTGTGAGAGAAGCATGGCGCATCCGAGGGGGTGGAGCTAAGTGCCGTGGCACGCTAGAAGAGCTGCACGCGCTCTGTAAGCAGAGCGGGGGTGCGTGCACACACTGGTGCCATAGTAGAGGACCGCGAGATAACAGGTAAGGAAGGAACACATCGCTGAGGACGTGTTCCCCGTTTCCTTATAGGACCCCCCCCCTTGAGGATCAGCCTCAGGACGATTCCCATAAGACTTGTGCGGGAACCTGGCATACTGTAGAACCGCCTTAACAAGCCGGGAGCATGGATCTGACGAAGCGGTACCCAAGATCACTCTTCCAGTCCAAAGCCTTTCCAGTGTACGAGGACTTGAACTCCTCCTCTGGAGTATCTGGAATCGATAATGGATTGAATTTCAAATTTTTCTTGACCCTGTACGATGACAGGTGGAGGTTTAGGCGAGACATTAGGAAATTGAGAACTTTGAACCATCGGTTTTAACAATGAGACATGGAAGACTGCCAGGATTCTCATAGATTGAGGCAGTTGCAAGCGGTATGCCACAGGATTGACCTGTTTGTGAACGGTGACAGGTCACTGGAATCTTGGGGCCAGTTTCAGTTTAGGTGTCTTATGTTCTTAGATGAAAGCCACACTTTGTCTCCTGGCCTAAACTTGGGTGCCTCACGGCGATGGCAATCCACCTGTGTCTTTTTTCTGCCTACTGCTTCCTGCAGAGTCCTTTGAATCTTCTTCCAAGAATTTTGGAGCGAGTTTACTCTGGAATCGTCTGTTGGAACCCCAGAAGGATTGGAGGAGATAGGAAGGTGAGCTGGATGGTATCCATAATTTATGAAAAATGGTGATTCTTGCGTAGACTCACTTCTGAGTAAGTTATGGGCAAATTCTGCCCATGGAAGTAGCTCCACCCAGTTGTCCTGTGCATCAGAAATAAAGCAACGCAGATATTGCTCTAATGACTGATTCGTTCTCTCGGTTAGACCATTGGTTTGGGGATGATACCCAGAAGAAAAAAGAAGAGTGATCTCCAACCTTTGGGCGAAGGCACAACAAAATTTCGGGACGAACTGTGACCCTCGAACGGACACTATAGAGAGTGGGACTCCATTAATACAAAATATTTCTTTAATATAAACATCTGCTAGGATGGAAGAATTAGGAAGACCCTTGAGAGGAATGAAATCAGCCTGCTTGGAAAATCTATTCACAATGACAAGAATCGTATTCATCCCACAAGAAACAGGAAGCTCAACAATAAAGTCCATTGAGAGGTGGGTCCAAGGTGGGTCCACGGTCGGTCCAGAATGGAGAGGACGGAGCAGACCAGACGGCTTATTGCGGGAGGACTTATTTCGAGCACAGGTGGAACATGAATTGATGAATTCTTTGACATCCTTAGACATATTAGGCCATCAAAAGGTGCGTCTGATCAGATCGGAAGTTCTTTTAGTACCCGGGTGACTGGCCGACTTAGAGGAATGAACCCACTCAAGGATTTTCTGCTGAAATTGAGGTGCAGCATACAAACAACCCTCCGACACTTCCATACCCTCAGGGATGAGCGTGTGCATCTCCAAGATCTTATCTTGACATATTTGGTGGGTAAAATGGTCTCAGGGATGTCTTCAGATCTGTCTTCACTGACAAATTGACGGGATAGGGCATCAGCCTTTAGATTCTTAGTCCCAGGAATGTAGGAAATTATATACTGTAGTTGAATCTGGAAAAGAACAATGCACAGCGAGCCTGACGGGAACCCAGTTAACGGGCACCCTCGATATATAACAGATTTATATGGTCCGTGAGGATCGAAATCGGATTTTCGGTACCCTCCAGGAGGTGTCCCCACTCTTGTAGAGCAAGTTTGATGGCCAAGAGTTCCCTGTTGCCAACATCGTAGTTTTGTTCTGCGGAGGAGAATTTTTTTTTAGAAAAACCTGCAAGGATGTTGCTTATCCTGAGGGGACTGTCTCTGTGATAGTATGGCTCCTACACCAATATCCGAGGCGTCTACTTCCAAAGTGAAAGGAAGTTTAGGGTCCTGATGGTGTAAAATTGGAGCAGAGATGAACGCCTTCTTAAGAGTTTCAAAGGCCTGGCATGCTTCAGGAAACCAAGAAGATGTGTCCGCATCTTTCTTCGTCAGGGCATGATGAGAGCCAATGTGGCAGAGAAATTATGGATACATTTATGATAATAATTAGCAAAGCCAAGAAACCGCTTAATCGCCTTGAGAGAAGTGGGTTGGGGCCAATCTACAACTGCCTTGAGTTTATCAAGATCCATGGAGAAGCCTTTGTCAGAGATAATGTATACCAAGAAAGAAGTGGATGTTTGGTGGAAAATACATTTCTCCATCTTGGCATAGAGATGATTCTCACTTAGATGGGAGAGGACTAACTTGGTGTGCTAGATATGCTTGGGTATAGATTTGGAAAAAATAAGAATATCATCGAGGTAGACAATTACAAAAATGTTGAACATCTCGAAAAATATAATTCACGAATTCTTGAAAATCCGCTGGGGTGTTACAGAGCCCGAACGGCATGACAAAATATTCATAATGGCCATCTCTCGTATTGAAGGCCGTTTTCCATTCGTCCCCTTGTCGAATACGTATAAGATTGCAAGCCCCACGAAAATCAAGTTTAGAAAAAATTAAGAAACCAAGTAGTCGATTTAAACAATTCTGAAATGAGTGGCAAGGGGTAATGGTTCTTCTGGGTTATTTTGTTAAGACCCCTATAAAAAAGAACCCAGCCCCGGCTGGGAAGGATGAAGCTCTAATGAACCCTGTCTTTAAATTCTTCTGAATATACTCAGACATACTGCTGTAGCCGAGTTTATTCGAGCATTTGCCCGTTCTCGGCCGCAGCAGTAACCTGGCGCGCGCCGGAGGGTGCCGGGCGCGTGCCGAAGCAGCGGAAGAGCGCCCTCCGATCGGGGCGCTCTCCCTCCCGCTGCCGGGTCCGCCGGGTCCCCCGGAACCCCCTGCCGCCGTCCCCCACATCGCGGGACACCAGGGCTCCCTCGGGGAGCCCTGGACGCGCGTGCAGGGGGCGCTGGCACCCGATGACGCGTGACCGCGCATCGGTGACGCGCGGCACGCCGAGGGAGTGGGGCTAGCAAGCCGGGGCATCCCCCGGCTTGCGGAACTAGCCCTGCTCGGATTAAGTGTGTCGGTAGTGTAGCCTAGTCTCGGGAAGCAACAAAGGATAAGATCTACCTTTTAGGAAGAATCGCACCGGACAGAAGATCAATGGGAGAGTCATAAGGACGGTGAGGAGGAAGGATTTCGGAACGAACCTTATAAAAAACATCAATGAAATCTGCATATACTTCGGAAGCGTGGATTAGCAGGAGTTCTGGTCTCTACTCCAGCGATAAGTTGTACCGAGGATACCGGAGCAACTTCCGAAGTAATTGCCCATTGTATAAGTCTCTTGTCTGTCCAGTCTATAAGCGGATTGTGTTGTTGGAGCCAAAGAAGGCCCAGAATTACCTTTACAGAAGGTGAATGGATAACATCCAGTGAGATCTGCTCCCTGTGACCATTGGTAGTGGAGGGAGTAAGCGTAGGAGTCTCTAATGAAATGAAGGCTGGCTGAAGGGGATGTCCGTCGATTGCCTCTAAACCCACCAGTATTGATTTCTTGATCATAGGAATCTGTTATGTTTGGTAGCGAAATCTTGATCCACAAAATTTCCCCCAGACCCGGCGTCGATGAAAGCAGGAACTAAGAAGCCAGGACCCTCAAGGAAAGACAGCATAACACTGGTAGGCAGACTTCTCTTAATAGAAGGGGAAGAAGAAATTATACCCTATGAGACCACCTTGTACCTCATTGGGTGTTGGCGTTTCCCGGCTTCGTGGGACAGTGAAGCACCAGGTGATCCGGCAGGCCGCAGTAAAGGCATAACCCTCCAGTTCTCTGACATTGTTTCTCTGAAGGGGAGATCTGGTGACTTCCTAACTGCATTGGTTCCGGAGCCTAAAGTGCTGGGAAAGTGGGAGAAGACAGACTGGGGGTAAGAGCAGTTGGTGTGAGAGAACTTGAGTGATGGCGTTCAAGCCTCCTTTCCTGAAGGCGTTGATCCACCCGAATACATACGGCAATAAGATCCTCTACCATCGTGGGTCTTTCCTGAGTGGCTAATTCATTCTTTAATGTCTCGGAGAGACCTTGCCAGAAAGCTGCAGATAACGCCTCATCGTTCCAACCTGTCTCTGCTGCGATAGTCTGAAATTCCACAGCGTATCTCGCAACTGATCTGTGATCCTGTGAAATGTGGAACAATGAAGAAGTATCAGTAATCTAACAGCCAGGGGTATCGAAGACCTGCTTAAATAACTTCTTGAATCGTGGGAAATCCTGGACAAGTTCCGATCTCTGCTCCCAGATGGGGAATGCCCATGCCAATGCGTCTCCGGTTAATAGAGCAATAATATATGCCACCTTATATCTACCAGAAGAGAAGCAGGAAGGGGTTAACTCGAACTGTATGTCACATTGGTTGAGGAAACCTCGGCATCCGTGGGGATCTCCTGTATAGCGATTGGGAGTGAGGAGACGTGGCTCAAGAGAGAGGCTTCAGGATATGAGACTGACAGAGTAGCAGGCCTAATAATTCTGGATTGAGATTGGTTGAGAGAAACTGTTGCCAGACTTTGAGTCAGGGAAGCAATCTGAATGTCTAAATATTGAAAATGCTCATACAGTAGATAGAAGACAGGGTTTGGCGCACCTCAGGGGGGTCCATGTTCATTGGGCTGAGCATACTGTAATGCTTGCACTGCCCACGAGCAAGGCAGGACCCCGGTACTGAGGTGGGGAAGTATTGAACCATGCACCACAGAAGCAGAAGCGTGCCTGGCAGGCGGATTGTCAACGTAGCCGTGTCTGGGTTGGAGAGAGTGGGTTAGTCCAGATACTTGCTAAAGTCTTGAGTTGGAGAGATTAGAATGCTCAAAGTCCATATAGCCATGGTCGGGGTTGGAGAAGTCAGAAAAGTTGAGGGTAAGCCAGTATCCACAGGAGTTTCCAAATACAAGCCGGTCGATACACGAAGGGTTAACTGTAGAGAGACGTACAAGACAGGGAGCAAGGCACAACAGATGTGGAAGCACAAGGCTACAAACTAGTTATGCTCAGCACGGTAAGACAGGAACTGCAGGATATTTATAGCACACAGGAACCAGTCACAAAAGAGGCGGAACGGATGCAAGAATTGGCTGCAAGTACTTGCCACACAGCTGGGTAGCGATGCACGACGTCACGTGTGCGCGCCGCGCGTGAGAGAAGCACGGCGTGTCCAAGGGGGCGGCGCTAAGCACCGTGGCTCTCTAGAAGAGATGCAGGTGCCAGAGGAGAGGACTGTGAGACAATAGGTAAGGAGGGAACACGTCGCACAGAGGACGTGTTCATCGATTCCTTACAATTTGAAATGGAACTTCCTGATAAGCTCAGGTGCGTGGATTTGATCGTGTGGTACAGTATCTGGGCAGTATCCTTTCCAGTGGATTAGATACTGAGTGGTTCTCCTTGATATCCTAGAATCAATGACTGCCTGGATCTCGTACACTTGTTGCTGCTGCACGAGTTGAGGGGCTGGTGGTGGGGTCCGGAAAACAGGAACTGCGGAAGGCAGGTTTCAGCAAGGAAACGTGAAATACGGATGGTATTTTGATAGAGGAAGGCGGTGTGCCACCGGGTTGATCTTCTCCAAGATTTGAAATGGACCCAAAAATCTTGGGGCTAGCTTGAGTGTGGGGACCTTTAAGTGTATGTTCTTAGAGGACAGCCATACCTTGTCTCCTGGACTCAGTATTGGAATCTAACGGCGGTGGCGGTCTGCTTGGATCTTCTGTCTGGAAGAAACTTTCCTCAAATTTTCCTGAATCTTGGTACATGAAGTTTGCAAGGTATGAGGATTTGCCATTCTGGTGCTTCTGTCCCCTTAACCCTTTTTCGCTGATCTGGTTCTTGTGGCACTCAAGAGAAGCAACCTAATGGTGGTACTTACGTGCAGCAAGTGGGCACTGCGCGGGTTCCATCGGGCTCTTCTGTTCCTCGACCCAGGGCGCGCTCCCAATCCTCTGGTGTGGATACGCTATGCATGCGTGGTGCGCAGTCTCCCTGTCGGTCTGCGGTCCCTGCCTCTCGTTCCCGCCCCCGCCTTGATGTCAGAGCTACACGGCGCAACTGTACTCTGTGCTCCTCCTCTGTCCCTGCGGGCCCCGCCTCAGGTCTCCGCCCCTGTACTGGCACGGGTGTCATGGCACGCAATGATGGCGATCAACCGGGTCACCAACGTGATGCGCACGGCGCTCGCGCACTCTCTGATGCGGTCTCAATTGGCTGTGCAATAGGATGCACCTGCACGATCCAGCAGCCTATCAGGATCCGCAGCTCCACTTCCTGGATACCTCTCATTGGTGAGAGGTCCTTTAAATATGCTCTCAGTGCTTCCATACTTTGCCAAGCGTAACTTCTGTGTGTGACGCTTACCCTCGCTACTCCGTGCCTATCTGCCTTACTTTGCTGCCTGACCTAGCCTGGAACCTTGGACCTCCAGCCTTGGCTTTGGATATGACTACTCTACTCTCTCCTGCACTGACCCTGGCTTTGGAAAATGACAACGCTGCTCTCTCCTGCACTGACCCTTGCTTTGACTCTACGACAACTCTAGAGAGAGTTGAGATTGAGAGAGAGAGAGAGGAAAAATTGAAGAGAGAGTGCACGCCCCATACCGTAAATAAGTACATTTATTGGCTCTTTGTTGGGTGTTGCTTTTGGGGTTTTCCCCTTAGAAAAAGTCGCCCTTGTGCGTCGAAACGCGTCAGGGTATGTCATCACGCATTGACATTACGTCATCCCGCATGTGCGCGATCAGCCGGCAACGGCATACATGAACACACATTCTTCTGATGGAGGCGGTGCGCTTGGTGATGGAAGGTTGAAGGTCCCATCCATCCCATCCATGCTACCCTCCTGCTCCTGCGTTCGACATACAGGGGCAGGAACTCCAAGCAAATTATGTATCACCGCTAAGTCAGTCTCTATCTTCTCCATGCACTTATCCATCTTCTCCATCTGCTTATCCGTCTTCTCCATCCGTTGATCCATATTTAGCATGGTCTCTAAAAGAAGATCTATCTTTACCAGCATACCAGAGTTCTCAGGGATATTGACAATTAACCCATTCAGCATGCGGTCTAACGAGCTGGATCTTGTGCATGGGGTGCTGTGGACATCTGAGTGGATGGGTGCTGGAGCGGATGAGATAGGGGTTCTTTGGAGAGAAGCGGCAGCGTGAAGTGCAGGAGAAGGTGTCCTGGGGGTTCCATGGAGAGAAGTGGCAGCGTCGACGAGGAGTGCAGGAGAAGGTGAAATGTGGGTTCCTGGGAGAGCAGCGGCAGCGTCGATGGGGGGCTCCCATATGTTTTGCATTAATGATATATCAGCCAATTTCTTCTTGACATAACAAGGCTTCTTTAAAGCCTTAGCCTTTGGAGTTGTCAGAAGGTTTTCTTTATTAGCCTTGGCCTTTCGCTCTGGCTGTGGTTTGGAAAAGGCTCCCGCCTTTTGCTTTTTTGGCATGGCAGGCACGGCAGAAGATAGTGGTTCCTGCGTCCTGCGTCCTGCATCCATAGAATCGGGGTTCATCCATGGATGCAGATGGAATAAAGCCCAATGCAGTAACTGGAAAAGAGCAAGTTCAGATACAGATCAGAGTGTGGTGGGCTATGCAATTTGAGTCACCTTTAATACACTGTGTCCCTATTGTGATTGAGGTACAGGTGTTAAAAGTGGGCGTACTCTAATGTGCACTACAAATATTTTTCGCGTGCATGGCCACGATGTGCAGGTGTTAAAAGTGGGCGTACTCTAATGAGACCCATTAAAGTGTAAATACACCATCCATTTTGTTGATTCACTGCACATTGAATACACTATACATCGACTCAACATCGAATATACATTCTTGTGCTTGTATTTTTTTCTACACGCAGCGATGCCTGTTAAAAAGATTTCTAAGGATCTCAGCATGAGAATAAAGGATATGTACACGAGAAGACAACGAATTTCAGATATTCAACACTGGTTAAGTACTTCTGGCCTCGTTGTACCTGCAGTGAGCTGTCATGCCCACGGTAAGACCAAAAAATTCAAGAAGACACCAACGATAACTACCGCGTAAGTAAAGTATTTTGAATATGTTTTCTTTACCATGCAGTACTGCAATAGCACTTTTATTGGTTAGATGACTTATTGTTTTTAACAGAACCATTTTCCTAGCAATTATTAGATATACTGTACTGTACAATTTGTTTTTGTGTTGCACCTCCTTCCTCAATTATCATAATTACATTCTTACATTCATATAATCAATTCTATTTCTTCAGTATTTCAAAGTGAGTTGCACCTCTTTCCTTAATTATCACTCACTTCATTATTACTCATTATGGGGGCTATCCACTAAGCAGTGATAAGTCGTTTTAAGAGCGCAAAGTGCTCTTAGAACGTGAAGTTCCGCCTAGGGCTATTCACTAATCTGCACAAACAGGCACTTTGCGCTCCAAAACTTACTTTTTCCTGAAATTTTTTCAAAGTCCAACTTTGCTCGTACGATGAGCTGTTTGCGCTGAATCCTGCCCTTCTGCGGGATTCACTAAGCAACGCAAACTGATCGTACGTGAAAGTTGCGCTGAATAAAGCTCACCAGCTAAAGGCTGGTGATAAAAAAAGCAGGACTTTGAAAAAATTATTTGTTTACCTTTTGGCATGCGCAACACCAATACAACAGGCCGGCGGGTGTTCCCGGTTGACCCCGCGGGGGTCCCCGAGGGAGGCCGGGGGTCGCATGGGTGTCCCCGGCTGACCTCATGGGCGTCCGGGGGTCCCCGGCTCACCAAGCGGGGTCCCCGCGGCCGTCCCGGGGTCCCCGCGGGAGTCCCGAGGTACCCGCGGGCCTGCGGTACCAATGTTGCGCCTCCAAAAATAATAAACAATATTTAGAACTAAATAAACCCTCCAAACACATACAGTACACTAATGGGTAAAATTACTATTATCCACATATGGATAATAATACATTTGCCCATTTTAAATACATATAAATTACAATAAATACAGTAAATACATATTACACTTACCTTTTCCAGGCACCCACGATGAAGGCCGTCTTCATCCTCATCTTCATCCTGCCCATGTCCCTCCGGTGCTGCAAAACATACTATACACAAGAAGAAATATAGCTCCTAACCCCTTAATTACCTTAGCGGTCATTAACTGCTACAGTCATTAAGGGGTTAACCCACCCTCACACACTAACCCAGGCGGGAGGCCTATATACCCTCCCCCACTACCCATCCCGTGAGGCCTAACCACCCTCACCCATTAACCCACTAACCCAGGTGGGAGGCCTACCCACATACCCTTGGGGCCAATATCCCCTTCCCCCACCCCCAGTACCCACAAGAAAAACAATACACAGCCCCACAATAAACATCATTATATTTATTCTATACATAACCCACCCCCTGTGCCCCCCCCCATAAATACATGATTTATTATTTTACATAAAGGGTTAAAACCCCAGGCCCACAGGAGTCCCCGGTGGGCCTGACGGGTCACCTCACAGACCTATAGTAGCCCAGCACCATGTTTCAAACAGGGTCTGGAGGCCTGTTGGTGGTCCCTGCCAGGTGCCATGGTCCACCAGGTTGTCTCCACGGGTCACCGTGGGCCACAATGTGGTCTCCACTGTAGGCCCGCGGATGTCTGGGGGGCCCCGGATCAGACCCACAGGTGTCTGAGGGCCCCGGGTGGTTCCCACGGGGGTCTGGGGACCCATGGGTGGTCCCTATGGGTCCGTGGTGCCCCCACAGATGTGGGGCCACTGGTTCTTCCCCGCTGGTGTCCCCCGTGGACCCGGCAGCCTGCTTCCCATAGAAAGCCCGAGGATACCTCAGGTGGTCTCCAGAGGTCTCCCGCAGACCAAAAGGAACCAACCCTGTATGTAAAAAAAATAAACCTGACCTATACATTAAATACATCAATCCACCCCCCTCCCCCCCCAACACATACAGTACAATAATGTGCAAAATAACTGTTATCCAGCTATGGATAATAGATTATTTGGCCATTATGAAACACATAAAACATGCATAAATCAAAACATGAATTCTTAATCTTAAAATCACCACATTGCATGTTATAATAAATCCAGCAGTACTTGTAAAAATAAACCAACAAACCAGCAGCTACACAAATGTATATGAAATGTCACACAATTGCATTGAGTGTGTACATGATGCAATTAATTTGTGCATCATGTAACACTATGCAAAATATATGTAACAATAAAATACAATATGAACAATGTCCCCTAACCACCAATGCCATCATGAAAAACAAATAGAAACTAAGCAACATAAATACATTTACCATCAATCAATTAATCAATTTCCTAAACCAATTACATGTATTGTTATTTTTAATGGCTTAATTCTGGTAGTTAGATTTGAATGATTGTGATTACTTTCAATTAGAATTCTTTTGGCAATGGTTTGGCTTTAGGAATTGAATAGGGAATTGTATAATTGATTTGTATTGTATTGTAATTGGTTTAGGAAATGGATTCGGGAGCTTTCATTTGCAACACTCCCCTAGACTCATAGGCACTACTTCAGCAGGGAGTCTATGAAGTCTGCATAAGAAAGTGCCCCCAGCTCATGGGTATTAAAACATTTGGTCACTGGGTGCATTACAAAGGCAAGTAGAAAAATGTATCCTGCCTGTACTTTTAAATCTGCAACCAGAAAGGCACTTTATTAAAAATATATGTTTTACTTATCCTACAATTATATTTCTAATGTGTGTGTGCTTGGGGTGTTACTCTGGGGCTGCACACCAAATTTCAGGGTACTAGCTCATTCCGTTCCTGAGTTAGGACTTCTCCTCGAGCTGGCAATGCTGGGCTATTGGCTTCTCACATCAAAAGCCTGCCGCATTTCAATGCTCACTGCCCTTCTTGTGCTGGATGGGGCAATCAAATTATTGCAAGGCAAGGCTCCAGCGCAAGAGCTTGGCATTCTCTCCTGACACCCTCTGTAACCAACTTAGGGGGTTATGGTCCGTGATAACTGTGAATGATCTGCCATACAGATAGGGCTGTAGTCTCTTGAGAGCCCATACTATGGCCAGACACTCCTTCTCTATAGTGGCATAGGCCACTTCTCTGGGCAGCAGCTTGCGGCTCAGATAAACCACTGGATGTTCACTGCCCTCCTCCCCCACCTGGCTGAGCACAGCCCCCAATGCCAAAGTCTGAGGCATCAGTCTGCACCAGAAACCTCTTGGAATAATCTGGAGCAGCGAGGATGGGTGAACTGACTAAGGCAGTCTTCAAAGCCTGAAATGCTTTTTCACAGGCTGGAGACCAGACTACCAGCACAGACAGTCGCTTCTGGGTCAAGTCAGCCAGGGGTTTGGCAATGGCACTATACTGGGGAATAAACTTTCTATAGTAGTCTGCGGTGCCTAGGAAAGCCATAACCTGCTTCTTGGTTTTGCGAGTGGGCCACTGCACTACTGCCTCTACTTTAGCTGGTTCTGGCTTGAGGTGCCCTCCACCCACCCTATGCCCTAGGTTTAAGACTTACGCCATCCCTACTAAGCACTTGTAGGTTTTAAGGTGATACCTGCCTCCCTAATCCTGGCTAGCACCACAGCTACATGAATTAAGTGTGATTCCAAAGAGTTGCTGAACACAGCAATATTATCCAGATAGGCCCTGGCAAACCCTTGCATACCCTCTAGTAAATGATTGACCAGGCATTGGAAGGTAGCCGGGGCATTCTTCATCCCAAATGGCATCACTAAGAATTCATAGAGGCCACTTGGGGTAATGAAGGCCGACTTCTCCCTAGCCTCCTGGGTCAATGGGATCTGCCAATACCCTTTGCTGAGATCCATGGTGGTCAGATACCTTGCCCTCGCGAGTTCATCCAGTAACTCATCCATGCGGGGCTTGGGGTAGGCATCTGATACTGTCCCTGCGTTGAGCTGCCGGTAGTCCACACAGAACCAGGTGGTCCCATCGTTCTTAGGTACCAGGACTACCGGACAAGCCCAAGGGCTCGGAGATGATGCAATTAACCCTAGGGCCAGCATCTCCCCTACTTCCCTCTCTATGCTGCCCTTAATCTCGGCTGAGATCTGGTAAGCATGCTTGTGTAGGGGTTGCAAATCCCCTGTAAGCACTGGGTGATCAGTAATTTGTGTCCACCATTGCATGTCTGTGAACAGAGCCCTATACCGCTCTAGCATATCCTGGCATCTGCTCTCTGCCTGACTCTCAGCTGAGACCCTATCTCCACCTGCTCTACGGTACCCACCTGCCTAGCCATTAATTTGTTTTCCCAAGTGGGTTTCAGAACAAGTACTTGCTGTCCTGGTAAGAACTCTCTACTACGGGCATTCTGATCATACCAAGTCTTCTGCTTGGTCTGAGCAGCCCTAAGGTTGTCCAGCGCCAACCCCATGAGCATCTCTAACCGGTCTCTAAGATCTACCACATACTGAAGGACAGAAGCATCAGTATTGGTAGCTTCCTCTTTCCATCCCTTACGGAATAGGTAGAGAGGTCTACGTACCTTGAGACCTTATAGCAGCTCAAAGGGAGAAAAGACTATAGATTCTTGTGATACCTCTCGAAATGCAAACAGCAAGTGCTGTAGGTGAATCTCCCAGTCTTTCCCCTCTGTCTCTGTAAACGTCCTAAGTAGCTGCTTTAAGGTACCATCGAACCTTTCACATAGTCCGCTGGTGCTTCACCCCTCACGCATCTCAGAGACACTGTAGCAATTCACTCCTGAATTGCGACCCTTGGTCGGTTAGGACCTCGCTAGGGAAACCTACCCTAGTGAAAATGGATATCAAAGCCTTAGCAACTGCCTTAGTGTCAATAGTAGCCAGCGCTCCAGCCTCAGGGAACCGGGTGGCAAAATCCACCACCGTGAGAATGTTGCGCATCCCTGTCTAGCTAGGAATCATAAGGGGCCCCACAAGGTCCATTGCCACCCGCTGAAAGGGTTCCCCTATCACCAGTAACTGTCTCAGGCGTGCCTTCACACGATCACCCGCCTTTCCTACTCACTGGCATGCATCACAGGATCGGCAGAAATCTGCCACCTCGCTGGATGCCCCCAGCAAGTAGTAACGCTGCAAGAGCCCGGTTCTCGTGCGGGTGATACCCTGATGCCCCGCAAGTGGGATGGAGTGGGCAACCCATAATAACTGTTGCCTAAACCACATGGGTACCCTAACTGTCGCTTGCCAGTCCAAAACTTATCAAACCCTGTAGTCCCCTGCTCTCTAAACAAAAGCCAACAGTGCCACGAGTTGTAATCAGACCCCTCACTTGGCTTAGACTCGGACACCCGAAGTCTCATGCCCTCCAAGGTGTGATCAGATTGCCCTGCTTCCCTAAACTGAGTGCCTAATTCTGGCCACCCCCCGTACCTGAGTCAGGGAACAGGGAACAGGGACAGGGTACAGTAAGTAAGTGTCAGAAGCGGACAGCATCTGGCTTACCTGTCTGGTCTCCACAGAAACTGCTTGAACTGTAGGTCCCAAATGCAGGGGGACAGAGGCTGCTGCTGTGATCTTTGCTGACTGGCTCCTGTTAATCGCTGCAACCGGTGCAGCAGGCGTCAGTTCAGTAGTAAAAACACACGTAACATGCCCAAGATCGTTGCCAAGGAGAACCTCAGCATCCAACCAGGCAATACCCCCCTCCCTCATGCCACGACCCGCCCCCAATCCAAAAAGACCCAGGCAATGGATAGAGTGACCGCCGTCCTCTTTCTGACATGGTCACTTGCATCCCGGTGCCCGGGAGCAAATCCTCTGGCCGCACCATATCAGAGCGAACCAGAGTCACGGTGGCACTGGAGTCCAGCAACCCGTCTGCTTGCCGGTCTCCGATGGTCACCCAACTGCAGATGCTTCTGCTGGGCATCGTTGGGTTGCAACTCGACTGGTGCAACCTGATAGCCTCCGTTCTCCACTGCAGGTCCTGAGGTGGCAAGGGTTGGTGCCTCCATGGTCATCCCTCTGTTGGCTGGGGTCACGGCTGCGCTTGTCCTCTCCGATGGTGCCAGTCGCACACGGGCGACTGGTTTTGCTATTTGGGAGCGGTGCCCCTGATGGGGTCCTGCGGACCGGTCCTGGTCCGGGCAATTCGATCTAAGGTGCCCAAGCTTGTTGCAGGTAAAACACCACATCTCGTGTTTAAATTCTGCAGCTTTTGGTGCTTTGCTTTCTGCTGCAGTTTTAATTGTCCACTGAGGGGTAGATTTAGTTCCCTGGGCTGCTCGGGCCTCTTCTTTGGGAACTGCTGGATCATCCAAAGCAATCCTGCTGGCCACATATTCATCGGCCATACGGGCAGCATCCTCCCAGTTCTTAGGCTTGCGGTCAAAGATTCAATCCCTTACAGTCGGCAAATGATTCCCCGGGGTTTGGTTCACATCCCCCGTCCGGAACTTGCTACAATACCCCTCAGGAGTCAGGGCATACTGTACTTGCAGCTTATGCTTCACATGCCCATAATCATCTGCATCAACGATGGGAAGCTCCTTCACAGTCCTTTTGGCTTTGCAGGATAATAGTGGTCATAGTTTGACCATCCAGTCATCTTTGGTATTCGGAACCGGCCACACTGATTCTCAAAATCATTTAGAAATGAGTCCAGGTCATCCGTGCCATCAATGAACTTGCTAAAGCTGTGGTGGTCCAGACTGGAAAGCTCTTGTTCCCCAGGTGGTGAGCAGTGCGATAAGTCCAGAGGCCAGCAGTCCAGCGTTCGCAGCCGCGAACCCATCCGCACCCCCTGGCACCAAGCCACCCACACTCGGGTGGTCGTCATCACCCTCCCCCTATCCTTGCAGCCCCAGAGCTGGGGTGATCTCCTGCACTCCGGGCTGAGTACCGTCCGCTGCCACAGCAACTAATAGGGCCACTCTGCCCTCATACTCTTCTAAATCCTCCTCCAGCTGACTCTTGGAACGACTGTCTGTCATTAATCCATATCCCGTACATCTCTCCACGACTTGCTCTCGGTTCCAGGAATGAAACCTCCCTGAACGTTGACTCATGGTGCCCCCAGGGTATGGGTCAAGAGACCAGTGAATTATCTTGTGCTTCTTTGGAAGTGTGTGTAAGTTGCCACTTGTCTGAGGAGCTCGCGAGCCACGATGTATGTCCTCACTATGTTAAAGAGCCCCACAGGAAACTGCAATATAAGCTCAATCAGTATCCCGCTGCTGCCACCAGTAAGTACAAGCCTGTCACGATGGACTACATAGTTACATAGTAGATGAGGTTGAAAAAAGACATAGGTCCATCAAGTTCAACCTATGCTAAATTTAGACAACAGATACTTTATCCTATATCTATACTTATTTATTGACCCAGAGGAAGGCAAACAAAAAACCCCATTAAGGGGAAAAATTAATTCCTTCCTGACTCCAAGAATTGGCAATCGCATTAATCCCTGGATCAACATCCTTCCCATGTATACTTATTTGGTATATCCCTGTATACCTTTCCCATCTAAAAAGATGTCCAACCTTTTTTTGAACAAATCTATTGTATCTGCCATCACAGTCTCCATGGGTAATGAATTCCCCATTCTAACTGCCCTTACTGTAAAGAACCTTTTCCTTTGTTGCTGGTGAAATTTCCTTTCCTCAACCTTAAGGGATGGCCCGAGTCCTTAGTACTGCCTGTGGGATGAATAGTTCTTTTGAAATCTCCTTGTTTTGTCCCCGAATATATTTGTATATAGTTATCATATCCCCTCTTAGACGCCTCTTTTCTAATGTAAATAAATCTAATTTAGCTAGCCTCTCCTCATAAGTTAGATTGTCCATCCCCTTTATTAATTTGGTGGCTCTTCTCTGCACTCTCTCAAGTTCCATAATATCTTTTCTTAGGATTGGTGCCCAAAATTGTACTCCATATTCAAGGTTTGGTCTTACTAGTGCTTTGTAAAGGGGCATAATTATGTTTACTTCCCTTCCATCCATTGCCCGTTTGATGCAAGATAAAACATTCTTTGCCTTTGCAGCTACTGCATGACATTGGGCACTATGGCTAAAACTGCAGTCTACAAGCACTCCTAAAACCTTCTAATCAATATATCTCCGTTTAATTTGTAAGTCGCCTTTTTATCCCAAATGCATAATCTTACATTTATCTGTATTAAACCTCATTTGCCATTTACCTGCCCACGTTTCCAGTCTCTCCAAGTCCTTCTGAAGAGAAATTACATCCTGCTCTGATTCTATTACCCTAAACAATTTAGTATCATCAGCAAAGATGGAGACTTTGCTCTCGATCCCAACCTCAAGGTCATTATTAAACAAGTTAAAAAGCAGGGGTCCAAGTACTGATCCCTGAGGTACTCCACTCACGACTTTAGCCCAACTTGAAAAAGTTCCATTTATGACAACCTCTGATGTCTGTCCTTTAAACAGTTTTCCATCCAGGTGCATATATTATTACTGAGTCCAATTTTCTTTATTTTGTACACCAACCTCTTGTGTGAAACCGTATCAAAAGCCTTTGCAAAATCTAAGTAGACCACATCAACTGCATTACCCTGGTCTAAATTCCTACTTACCTCCTCAAAGAAACAAATAAGGTTAGTTTGGCAAGATCTATCCTTCATAAATCCATGCTGACTATTACTAATAATGTTGTTTTCTATTAGGTATTCCTGAATATTATCCTGTATTAAACCTTCAAGTAGTTTCCCTTCTATTGAAATCAGGCTTACAGGTCTGTAATTTCCCGGTTGTGATCTAGCTCCCTTTTTAAATATAGGCACCACATCTGCTTTACGCCAATCTTGTGGTACTGAGCCTGTGGAAATGGAGTCCTTGAATATTAAATATAATGGTTTGGCTATTACTGAGCTTAATTCCTTAAGAACTCTTGGATGTATGCCATCGTGGCCTGGTGCCTTATTTACTTTAATTTTTTCAAGTCGCTTATGAACTTCTTCCTCAGTTAACCAATTATTCATTAATATGGAGGTTGTGGCTTCCTCCTGCGGCACTACTATTGAACTTGATTCTTCCCTGGTAAACACAGAGGCAAAGAATTTGTTTAATACCTCAGTTTTTTCCTTATCTCCAATAATCTGCATACCCATCTCACACTGAAAGGGTCCTATATTTTCTTTTCTCATTTTTTGTTATTAAGGTACTTAAAGAACTTTTTATGGTTGACCTTACTTTTTATTGCAATCCTTTTTTCATTATCCATTTTTGCTAATTTGATTGCCCCTTTTACAATTTTTGTTACATTCCTTATAATTCTGATACGATGTCTCCATCCCTTCTAACTTAAATAATCTAAACGCTTTCCTCTTCTTGTCCATTTCCTCCCCTACCTGTTTAATTAGCCACATTGGTTTTGACTTATTTCTTTTATACTTATTACCCAAGGGTATAAACTGATAAGTGTGCTTTTCTAACAATGTTTTAAAGACTGCCCATTTATCTTCTACATTTTTCCTTGCAAAAACATCATCCCATTGTATTACTACTAGATTAGACCTAAGTTTATTAAAATCTGCCTTACTAAAGTTTAAGGTCTTTGTTGAACCCAAGAAATCTATTTTTTGATAATTTATTTAAAAAGAGACCATGTTATGATCACTGTTACCCAAATGTTCCAGGACTTGAATATTTGTTATTACTTCTACATTGTTTGATATGACCAAATCCAGAATTGCCCCTCTCCTGGTTGGTTCCTCAATAATTTTGGTCATGTAATTGTCTTTAAGCACCCCCAAAAACCTGTTTCCTTTTGTTGTAACACTAATCTCATTGCCTCAGTCTATGTCTGGATAATTAAAATCCCCCATTATGCAAACAGGACGCAGTTGTGATGCCTTTTCCATTTGCAAAAGTTTTTTAGCTTCCTCAATCTCACAGATATTTGGTGGTTTATTGCATATTCCCACAAACATTTTCATAATACTTTTACCTCCACTGCTAATTTCTATCCACAAAGTCTCTACATTTTCATCATTCCCTTCATAAACATCATCCCTTATAATAGGTTTTAGATCCGGTTTAACATATAAACATATTCCACCTCCCCTTCTATTTGTTCGATCCTTCCGAAAAAGGGAATAACCCTCTAAATTAACTGTCCAGTCATGAGTTTCATCCCGCCATGTTTCAGTAATGCCTATGATATCATACTGCTCCCTTGCAGCTATTAATTCAAGCTCCCCAGGCTTCTTGTATTAGCAAGCATGCATTTAAGTTTTTTTCAGCCTGTACTATTAATTTATATGCTCCTTCCTTTCTGCGCCCACTTGGTTTAGTCTTTTGAAATTTTCTAGTATTATCTGTATTTACTATGGGTGCATCACTTCTTCTCAAACTCGCACTTGCCCATATTCTACCTCCAAACACCCTTGTTTCCTCTTCTATTGTATTTAGTTTATCTGTTTCATTTCACTCCCCCCTTCATCCTAGTTTAAACTCTCCTCCAACCTTTTAAACATTCTCCCCCCTAGCATAGAAGATCCCACTTCATTGGAGGTGCTATCTGTCCCTAGAATATAAATGCAAAAAAAGTTGTGTGTTAAAAGCACGCATATTTGAAGTGAAACTTCTTTGTATTTTGTCACAGAAATTGTATTTGTGATGGTCATGTTTTAAATTAAAAATCAAAACACAATTTCAGTGACAAAACGTGAAGTAGTTTGACTTTGAACATGCGTGCTCAGCAAACACCCTGTTTTAGCTATTTGTACTTCTATATTTATACTAACTGTGAATTCCTTGTGTGTCTCTGTGTGTGTGGGTGGGTGTTTGTGCGAGTTTGGTCTCTGTGGTCTCCATATCCCAATTGTGGCAGTGTGGCTGCTGCGCTTCTGCGCCAGGCAGGCATCTGCTGCGCATGCGTGTCGAGCTGGCATCTGCTGTGCATGCGTGCCGAGCCGGCGGCTGCTTAGCATGCGCGCCAGGACGGCATCTGCTGCATATGCACATCAAGCTGGTGGCTGCTGTGAATACACGCCATGCCGGCAGCGGACATGAAGGGTGGTATTGCGCATGCGTTGGACAATACCGACTTCTGTCTCCTCTTCTGCACATGCACTGCCTTCAACCTCCGTGTGCCCTGGAATGTTAAGTTATGTGCATGCCCGGCAGCGTGACCATCTAGCGTGATGTCACTTCCATCACGCTTTTTCGTTACAAGCCAATAGATTTTTCCCATCAAAACTCTGTAGGTGCCTGCAAAGACGTTTTACTTAATAAAGAATACATGTACAGTCTAATATTAAAATTAATTTCTTACTTCCCCCTTCATTACCTTAGTGGTTAAGGTAATGAAGGGGTATCCATCTCCCCCCCCCCCCCCCCAAGGTACCTAAACACCCTCCATGGGGGAAGTACCTTCTTCACACCCCAACCCTACCCCAAACAAGAGTACACCCCACCACAGTAATGGTCAATAGTTCTACAAATATGCCAAATATGACTATTATTGCTTTTGCCCATTCAAAAGCATAACAAATATACATTACATAAATATACATTAAAATAAATAAAAACATTCAGTAAAAAAAACCTAAGCCATTAAATCCATTAATTGTCACTGTTTCTACTGAATCCCTCAACGGGGACCGAGCAAGCCGCATTTCCATTCAGAAGCATGGACCCCAGTAAATGTAATACTCCTGGGCTACTTACTTTTTTCGGGGCCATGATCGCAGGCAGCTGGATTGTGGTCCAATGCATGCAATCAGTAAATCTTACTATGGTACATCTGTATGTATATGCAGGTGATACCAGACGTTATATTTGTTATGACTTTATATAATGGCAATAGATTTGTAAACTACTGTATTATGTTTGAATTGTATCATCTACTGTTATAGATCAGAGGCACTCAACTGTTACGGGAATAACTGGAAGTGGAGCTGCCAGTATACACAGAGCTTATATGTATGTAATATTTAATGGTTTCTCTGTTACTTGCTTGCCCCTGACAACAGGGTTCTCCCCCAAACTGTTGTGCACCAACATCTTGCTTTGCAAATAAATGCTGTAAATGTCAACCTGACTTCTTTGATTGCTGATTAAGTGCAGATTTGTCCTGTCTACAGATTTCCTAGGGGTTTAGGACTAGCTTGTTTTTATGACTAGCACCATTTTGGAATGAGATAATACTTACTGACTGAGTCCTTATTCTCTCATACTTTGCTACAGACTAAAATATTTGAAAATGTTCTATAGTACAATGAAATGATAAAAGGCAGTTTTATCTGTCTGTCCCAGCTTTAAACTGTTATTGCATCTGGACATTTAAATAAAATTGTTTTAAAAGATGGATCATTGCAGAATTTTACTTTTATTTTGCAGTACTGCACAAAATATATCTAAGTTACACGTTGAAAACAAAATTATGGCCAAGGAATAAACAAGCTGAGCTTAAAAGTATCCCTGGTGACATTATTTATCTTTAAAGCACATACTGAAACAAATTAAGTGGCTATACATATTCATTGAGTAGAAAGAGCTTTCATCACTTAAGGTTAAGTGCAAGATTAATGCAATGGATTCAGTCCAGTACACTAAATACAATTTAACCCCTCCATCCTTATTTCAAAAGTAAAATATAAACACACAGGGGTATACATAAATTATTATTTGCTATAAAAAAAAATACTATATTTGCTGAGAAAAGTAGTTGAAAACAGCATATTCATTTTACAAATATCAATGCTTAATGGATGGGGAGAGGGTAAGACTAAAAAAATTATCTTAAAGATTAAGTGTAACGCCTGTATGCCCGCAGACCTGGCCAGACCCCAGTACTGAGGTGGGTAAGTGTATATCACGCACCCACAGCAGTGAGGGTGTGCACGGAGTGTGGTAATAGCGTTGCCGGGCCTGGTGAGTAAGGGTTAACATAATACTTGCTGAGTCCGGGGTGCCAGAGGTTGGAGTGTAATGTCCAAGTGCCAGAGTTCAGGGGTTGGAGAGTGCAGCGAAGTGATGTCCGAAAGCCAGGGTTCAAGGGCAGGAGAAGACAGCGTAGTCAAGTCCAAAGCAGAGTTCAAGTTCAAGCCAAAGGAATCCAAACAGGGGCAGGGACAGGAACCATTGCTGAAACAAACAAGGGAGCTAGGCATAGACACTGCACACACAGGAGCTACAGGAAAGCTATGCAGAGCAAGGACTGAGAGGACAGAGTGGGGTTATATGGGAAGAAGGGCCAATAGGGGTGAAGGGAGGAGCATAGGTTTGAGAGGGTACTTGCAGGGATAGGTCAGTGAGAGCAGGGGAGGAGACAGAGAGGTAATCGAGTGTTATTGCCTGCAACCGGTGAGGGGCAGAACCAGAGTGTGGGGGCGGCAGGTAACTAGAGCGGGTGCGCGCGCCTTCCATAACCCTGTTATGTGCGCGCACAGCGCGTGCACAAGAGCGTGGGAGAAGTACAGCAGAGGAGGCGCTCGGCACAGGAGACAGAGGGGAAGGAGGAGCGGAGGAACCAGGTAGGGAAAGGGCAGGGATGACGGAGGCATGCTGAGGGGCACGTGTACCTCGATAGGGAACCCGCGATCGGGAGCGCGCGCGGTTGGAGAGGGGACCATGCGCGTGCGCAGAGCGTGAGCCTGGGCGTGCGGACCGTGCCGTGGAGGAATGGCATAGGGAGGGAGATAGAGATTGGGGATGTAGGGGAGTGGGGCAGCTAGCCACTGTGGGACCTGGGGTAACAGGGACACGCTGGGAAGCGAGTCCCCCGATCCGTTACAGTATCCCCCCTTGAGGATCAGACTCCGGACGATCCTCCCAAGGTCTATGAGGGAACATCCGACGGAACTGTCTGAGGAGAGCTGGGGCATGGATGTGATGGGACGGTATCAGGAGTGTTCCTCCGGGCCATATCCTTTCCAGTGTACGAGAAACTGGAGTCTGCCCGATGACCAACGAGAATCGAGTATGGACTGGACATCAAATTCTTGTTGTCCTTGTATGACGACCGGGTTAGGTCTCTGGGGGCGGTCCGGAAAATGGGCATTTTGGCTCAGGGGTTTAAGAAGCGACACATGGAAAACAGAGGGAATCTTCATAGTAGGGGGAAGTGCAAGTCGGTATGCGACCGGGTTGATCCACTCGAGGACCTTGAAAGGACCCAAGAATCTCGGGGCCAGTTTCTGGGAAGGAACACTTGAGTCTTGAGCTTGATATTCTTGGAAGATAGCCAAACTCTGTCTCCAGGTTTGAATACTGGACCCACTTGACGTCGCCGATCAGCTTGCGTTTTCTGTCTTTGAACGGAACCTTGCAAAGCATTTAAGATCTTTTTCCAAGAATTTTAAAGACTGGAAATGTGAGAATCTGCTGCGGGAACACCAGAGTGGAGGGAGGAGAGGGGAAGACTGCTGGGATGGAATCTATAGTTAATGAAAAAAGGCGACTCTTGCGTGGATTCTTTTTTTAATGAGTTAATGGCAAACTCAGCCCAGGGTAACAGGTCCACCCAATTGTACTGCGATTCAGACACAATGCATCTGAGATACTGTTCCAGCGTCTGAATCATTCTCTCCGTCTGCCCATTGGTTTGTGGGTGATAACCCGAGGAAAATAGAAGGGAAATGCCAAGTCTCTGAGAAAAAGCTCACCAAAACTTAGAAATGAATTGAGTACCTCTGTCTGTAACAATCGAAATAGGAACAACATGTAATCTGAAAATTTCCTTAGAAAAAACGTCGGCCAAGGTGGCTGAATTGGGGAGACCCTTGAGGGGTATAAAGTGTGTATGCTTGGAAAACCTGTCTACTACGACAAGGATCGTATTCATCCCTTTAGAATTGGGAAGTTCCACAATAAAGTCCATGGAGATGTGTTTCCAAGGTTGTTCCGGAATAGGAAGAGGCATGACAAGACCAGAAGGTTTGTGTCAGGCGGACTTGCTCTGGGCACAGACTGGACAAGCTCTGGTGATGTCAAAAATGTCCCCGTTCATCTTAGGCCACCAAAAGGTCAGTTTGATAAGATCTACCGTCCTCATCAAGCCTCGATGACCAGCAGATCTAGACGAATGTCCGCACAGAAGAATTTTGTGGCGAAAACGCGGGGCAGCGTACAACCGTCCTTCTGGCACCTTAAATTTCCTAGAATATGAGCCTGGGCTTTATTGATTTCATCCAAGACATCAAAGTTGTTGGCGGAAATAATACACTTAGCAGGAAGAATCGTCTCCGAAGATTCATTAGATTCGTTCTCCGTGTAGAACTGACGAGACAAGGCGTCGGCCTTGATATTCTTGGTGCCAGGAATATAAGAAATTGTGTAATTGAGCCGAGAAAAGAACAAAGCCCAACGAGCTTGACGGAATCCCAACCGACGAGCCCCCTCAATGTACAATAAGTTTTTGTGATCGGTGAGGATGGCTACTGGCTACCCTCGAGGAGATGTCTCCATTCTTGGAGGGCAATTTTGATGACCAGAAGCTCATGGTTCCCGACATCATAATTTCCCTCGGCCGAAGAGAACTTCCAGGAAAAAAATCCACAGGGATAGAGTTTTTCCTGTGGGGAAGATCTCTGAGAAAGCACTGCGCCGGCTCCCACATCTGAGGCGTCTACTTCTAGAGTAAAAGGAAGGGAAGTATCCAGATGCCGAAGGATGGGGGCAGACACAAAGGCTTTCTTGAGAAAGTCGAAGGCTTCAATGGCCTCAGGGACCAAACGGTCGGATAAGCACCTTTCTTGGTCAGGGCAGTGATATGTAGGGCAATAGTGGAGAAATTACGGATGAATTTCCGGTAGTAATTAGCGAAGCCAAGGAAGCGCTGCACGGCTTTGAGGGAGTTCAGCAACGGCCAGTCGAGTACAGACTTCAATTTCTCAGGATCCATGGTGAAGCCTTTGTCAGAGATTATATAGCCTAAGAAGGCTGTGTGTCACGGTTGTGCTCACCACAAACCAGGGTCGGACCGCGTGGCTGAGGTGGAGTTGTATAAGCACCGAACATAGACCGCGCAGGCTGATACGGATTGCGCAGTTTGTAGTCGTACATAGCAGAGTTGGGACTGGAGAGAGCAGCGTAGTCAGTGGACGTGCCAGGATCAGGATAGGAGACATCAGGGTAAACGTAGTCCAAGCAGGGATTCGGCAACAGGAGATCAAGCAGGTCTTCCTGCTTCAGCGAAATTGCTGCAGGTCGGAAACGGGGTTTGCGCGAGTGGCGTCCACGGCCCATGGCACTGGTCTCAGGAAGGAAAAGGCTGACCGGAGTGGGCACAGTGCCAGGCAGCAATTGTAAAACAATGCTTCAGCGCAGGAGTCCAGAACAAGCCTATGCAGGGAGAGAGAGCTACAGAACTCAGGATTCAGCGACAGGCCTCTGCTATGGGAAGGGCAGCAGGCCTCAGGAAACAGGGAGCTGAAGTTACGCTGGAGATCCACCGCTTCAGCACAGGAACCAGGACACGGCCTCTGCAATGGAGAGAAAAAAGCAGGCCCCAGGATCCAGAGACAGGCCTCTGCTATGGGAAGGGCAGCAGGCCTCAGGAAACAGGAAGCTGAAGTTACGCTGGAGATCCAACACTTCAGCACAGGAACCAGAAACATGGGCTAGGAACAAAGGACAAGAAGCAGCAACAAGGTGGCCAAGACAGGTGGCTGTGGCAAACACAGAACATCCAATAAGGATTATACTCGGCAGAGAAGCATTGTTGGAAAGCTGTATTTAAAGGTCAGCGAACCTATAGCAAAAGGGGCGTGTGAGAGCATTGCTCTAATGACTGAACCCAAGCTGGGGCTGCAGTAATAGCTGGCACAGCTGCAGAATATATCATGGGGAGTGTTCCAGGACTGCATAGGTCTGTAAGGCAAGGTAAGCAGTAAACCGAGGTGTGGATTCCTTACAGTACCCCCCTTCTATCCCCCTTCACGTGAGACCTCCGGGCGAATACGACCACTCATAGAGTTGGGGGACCTGGAATTGTTCCTGAACTGTCTAGGATTGGGGGTAGAATCGTGGTCCAGGGATTCGTGGGCACTCTTTTGCGTACCCCTACCCCCCTGTGAGAACTGCGGCCAGACAGGACCATCCATGAGTTTCGGGGACACTGAGTTGTTCCTAAAGTGCTTTAGGCGGGAAGGGAGTCTGTAAACAAGCAGTTCCTTGACAAGTACTGTTCTAGGAAATGAGAGTGGTGATAGAGAAGCCACTGGTACGTAGCTTGCCAAGCGAAATGGCTTGGAAATCCAAGTCTGTGAGGAACCAGGGGGTTCTGGAGCAGAAACGGCAGAAAGACCCGAGCTGGGGGCCCAGTCCCTAGTAAAGGTATCAGGGTTCAGAACAAGCGGCACCGATAGTTGATCAAGTATACCAGGGCGACCCTCCGGGCAGACAAAGTCTTTGCTGACATCTGCATGTAGGAATTTGAGAGGAGCTTCTCCTCCAGAGGTTTTCCAGGTAGTTGTCAGCGAGGGTATAGGGTGGGTGAGGGTATTGCCAGGTATGGGTAAGGAAGATGACAAAGCAAGCAGTAAACCAGGCTTAGAGACCAAAATCTTGGGGTACGTACTGAGTATTTCCAAGACAGAGGAAATAACAGAATCAACAGAAGGTTCCGAGAGGAATATCCATGGGTTCGCAGGGGCAGAGAAGCAATCAGCAGTGGAGCTCCCAAATACTGTAGAAACCTCAGAGAGAGATAATATTGCCTGGGGAGTTGGAATAGGCACTGGGGCTTTAATATCTGGACCTTGAAAATCAGATAGAGCAGGGACAGCGAGCAGAGGAATAGAATCCGGAGCAGGAGCCTGAGTATCTATAACAGGAACATCTAGGACTGCAGGGACACTGGTAGGAGAAGAACTAGCATCAGGAGCTGGTACCTGGGAATCAGTGATGGGTAGTGTGGGAGTAATGATGGGAGTTAGAAAAACAAAAAGAGGGAGATTTGCCTCTGACATTGGGGACACAAGGAGTTCCTCCTCAGGAGTTAAGGGCGTGACCTTGGCTGGCGAACAACAGGGAAATACCAAAGGAGACTCATAGGGCTGCCCTGCTGGGGTTAATACAGGAATGACCTTGGGAAGAAAACTTAGGGATTCTAAGTTAGAAATTGAGGGTAGAAGGGTTTCATTCTCAGAGACTAAAGCCATAGTTTCGGCTTGGGAAATACACGTATACTCTATAGGAACCTCACAGGGCTGATTGGCAGGGGTTAACATATACATATCCTTGGGGTCTAAGTAACAGGAGGAGCAATCAGGGCTAGAGACTGTGGCAGTTTCAACCTTAGGGGGCAGTGATGGTGGGACAGTTTGGTCATTTCCCGGAGAGGGAGGTACCCCCACATGATTAGCAACAGGACTGGCAGTACAGGGGGACTGCCAAGCGGCAGCGTAGCTGGCGAGGAGGGGGTCCTGTTTTTTTATGCAAATGTCCAATGTTAGGGAAAGTACACGGAGCGTGTTTTGAGCGTGAGCCAACATGAAGAGAGGGTCCTGTCGTACTACGAGAATGTCCAATGATTAGGCCAGGGCATAGAGTGCATCTTAGGTGTCGGCCGGTTCCATAGGGTACACATTATCCCAGGTTAAAGGGGAATCAGGGGAGCGAACACAAGCGGCTAGAGACTGTTTTAAGTCCTTGTAGCAGTAAGCCTTAATAATGAGATCATTACGGCATTTTTTTTGCAAAGGGGTTAAACTTTCAAACATAAACGGATCTTCCATCAGGGGTAGGATATCGCACAGATACTGTTTTTCAAACTGGGACTGGTATGCAGGCCGGGACAGGATTTCAGATAGAAACATACCAACCCTCACCACAGGGCGGTCCGAGTTTGTGTGGCCGAGCATACTGTCACGGTTGTGCTCTCCACAAACCAGGGTCGGACCATGTGGCTGAGGTGGAGTTGTATAAGCACCGACCTTAGACCGTGCAGGCTGATCCGGATTGCGCAGTTCGTAGTCGTACATAGCAGGGTCGGGACTGGAGAGAGCAGCATAGTCAGTGGATGAGCCAGGATCAGGATAGGAGACATCATGGTAAACTTAATCCAAGTAGGGAGTTGGCAACAGGAGATCAAGCAGGTCTTCCTGCTTCAGCGAAATTGCTGCAGGTCGGGAACGGGATTTGTGCGAGTGGCATCCACGGCCCATGGCGCCGGTCTCAGGAAGGAGAAGGCTGACCGGAGTGGGCACACCACCAGGCAGCACTGGTAAACCAATGCTTACGCGCAGGAGTCCAGAACGAGCCTGTGCGGGGAGAGAGAGCTACAGAACTCAGGACTCAGCAACAGGCCTCTGCTATGGGAAGGGCAGCAGGCCTCAGGAAAAAGGGTGAAAAGAAAAACAAGCGCAAATAACATTACTAATAAATCAAATAACACAGATGGTATACTATCCTTAATGAGTGCAGCTCCCGACGTAGAATTCAAACCAAATTCAATCAGCAAACGAAGGAGAAACAGGTGCGCAAATCACATCAGGACATGGAAAGAACGTGAAAACACAAAATAGAGCAATATTGTCAACCCCAACAAATGATTTCAGTGTTGAAAGTTCTATAAAATTTGCACTCACGTGTTTAACGTGAAATGAAAGCGTTGTGGTTATTAGAAGTTACCAACTTTTGTCTCCAGATAGGTACTCCAGATCCATAGAGAGGGGGGGAAATCCATATACAAAAAAGGGAAAGCAAAAATCGTATAGTACTGTTTTTAATATTAAAAACACAAAGTATTCCACTTACATAAGTGCCTTTGTTTGTGAGCATTCAGACCACCCTGGGTCATATGGTCAGACAAAGATGTTCAAAGCAACAGCATCTGCTCCACGGCCGTTACAGCATGCACCGAGCTGAATAAAGTTGTCCTCCACTCTGGATGTCATCAACATGGATCCCCTGTTTTGTCCCCCCTTAGGGACATGTTCACGTGCTAAGAGCTTTGCTCCTTGTTTCCTCCCCAAACACTGCTGAGTACCTGACTTGAGGTGATGTATTGTTTATTTTGCTG
>WSYH01006613.1:0-37186 GCA_036426205.1 Ascaphus truei | reverse complement strand
CCCCCCCAGTATGCGCACCGCTGTTCTAGAACTTAACTTGAATGGGAGTTAATACCAGATCGGGTGCGATCTCATCGATGCTTAGCGAATCCCGGACAAAGTTTTTATATGATTTGTATTTTAATCACAATTGGAGCACAGTTCTTACACGGATGGGTAGTACATTTTCTTTTCTTCTTTTATTTTAATTTTGGTAGAACTGTTGCAGTTTGAAAAGTCAGATAAGCCATTTACACAGAATTCCACCTGAGTGGATTTTATACTTATAAATCAATTTCCCTTAACACAAATATATCAGGCTTTTCTTTCTCAAAAGATTTTCACATCCAACAGTCCTTCAAACTAAAAATCAACTTGTATAGCTGTGCGACTACAAAGTAACCTGACAGGTTGAGTAAAACAGGAAACATGCAAAACATCAATATTTGAAGTCCTAGAAGTGCCTCGCTGTTACCTGAAACAATTTTCTCCTTAGTTACAGCACAAAAAGACAAAACAAAGCACGCAGGTGAGACTATAAGTATATGTTTAAAGCTCTTCAGAGGATTATGGTCTATTCTATAAAGAACAGATGCAATTGTGAAGTTTGTTGAGCTATTCCGGGGCTTCTCAAGTGGGTTGATGTGGCCCTTACTCTCTGTCATACTAAAGAACAAAGACACCCTCAGGGCAGCACTCGTTGTATGTGAAAATGTAGTGATCATAAACTTAAAATTTAAATGCTTTAATTATGTTAGTTAAAATAAGTGTCAAAATCGTTGAAATAAATGAACAACCATTTCTACCAACCCACAGTTAAGGTTGATTAACCCTGTATTTAGGGATCCTCCACGACCAGAGCTATTTCAACATTTTAGCCTATTGCGGCTGTACTACACCATCATTAGTGAGCTTTCACTCTATTACTGTATATTTTGCATAGCATTTTTTGGCATATACCTTTGCATGTCAGTCCACCGTCACCTGTATCTATTTTACAGGCTTTTTAACCTTGTTATTGCTGAACCAGGGGGCAAACTATTTAGTCAATGATTGTTCATCACTGCTAATCAGCAGACAGGTAGGATCTCTACCTCTCCCCCTAGATTTCAGTTTAAGTATTGTGTATTTCTGTCTGTTTTGTGTGTTGTTTTACCACTGTCGGTGGTTTAAGATTACCTTTGAGTATGGCAACCCTCAGATCGTTCATCTTATGGCCAGCGTCAGAGAAATGTTCGCCGACAGGACTGTCTCTTGTTCCGCGTGTGATGCTGTGGCGATGCAGGTTCATTCTCTTGTTTAGTCCCTGTCCTGTCTCACCTATGTTTTGTCTTTTTCCTGTTGGAGATCTGAAGACAAGCAGCTGCTGGCGGGCCTCTCAAAAAGATGCTTCTGTGAAAGAGCTATTCACACATGGAAGCATGGGGAGGCCTAGCCAGCAGGCTGGATTTCGGTCCAGAAGCCCAGAACCAAGGTCCTATCAAGGTAAGCCTTTGCTGAACAGGCGCCTTGCAACTAGGAAAGGGTAGATCTCTTCCCCAGACCCCCAGTAAGTGTGTATATTCTCTGTTTCTTGTATTTCTGTGTGTTTCCGAGCTCTTATCCGAATAAACCGCAATTTATTTTACTGCCTGTTTTGCCTTGTGACTGATCCCTTAAATATAAATGTGTATTTGGCCTGCGCTACCGTCACAGGTTTATTTACTGGACAAGCACAAGCAAGCACAGATAACTGGACAAGCACAGATAACATTCCAAGAGACACTGTTTTAAAGTATACCTTTTGCTTGCTTCATTCATTGTAACATCACCGTAGAAGAGATCAGTGTATCTCGAAAGCTCGCACAAATAAAAGCATTTCTTTAGCCACAGAACGGTATCATCTATTTATTTTTTGATTATTGAAGCTCGGCTAACACGGTACCTCTACATGATAAAGTTGCATTTGTTGCGACGAAACGCGTCAGGGACGTACCTTACGACACTACGTCATCACGTTGTGTGCTCCTTTACGGCCGTGGAGCACATGTAGTGATTTCAAGGCTAACTCTGATACCAGATGACTTTGGAAGATTTCAAGTGAACCGGAGGGACAGCGCTGTTTGAGGGACCTTTTCCAGCGAATCTTGGACTCCCTGCTGCAGTTTTGACATGCCTGGTGGTGATTATATATCACATACTGCCTAAAATTAACCTTTACTTTGTGAGTGTTTTCAATCCCTCCATCCACCCTTCCCCATTATTAAATGTTACAGTGTTACACTATGGGGCGTGCGCTCTCTGTTTTGTTTTATATATATATACAGTATAGCCCTTTTTCTGAACCCTCCCAAAGGAAATACTGGTCACTGTATAATAATACCTGCGGCTCCAGGAGATATGAGCCTCCGCTAGCTGGGAGCCTGGGGTAACACTCATACACTTACTTAGCGCAGCGCCTCCACTTACCCAGGATCCCCGTGATGTGAGATTCCCCTGGGCGAGAAATACATACACACACATGTAATGCAACCAACTTTACTGTCTTAACGATAATGCAGAGTAACCTTATCACTCTATAATGCAACAGGTAACCTTAGTGGCCCAGCCACTCTCATCAGGAGTAACGTGTCCGTTCCCTCACCGCGTGCCCCACACACTGTGTCCATATATAGTACTATTGGTATAGGCTCAGTTCTTTAACCACTCTCTCAGTGTTCCTAAAGAGTTTAGCCTAAGGCGGGATCAGCGCCTGTTGACCGGTGCTGGTGCACTTGATGGTATAGTACCTTCTGGTCACGGCGGTCACCGGTACCCCTTCGCAAAGAGTCAGATGAATCAGCGGTCTGCCTCCTGGGTCTCAATGTCCAGCCGTCTGGTCCCAGACGACTCGCCAGCAAACCTGCTCTGCACGCTTGTCTCTTTGTCCCTAAATGTCTACACAGTAAGGGTGATGCTCGCAATCACTATGGGCGTCCCTGCAGCACAGCAACCTTTGGTGACTTCAGGGAGCACTCCTAGGGGCCTACGGGCAGCCTGTCCGACGCAGGCGGGTCACTGACCTCCTGCACCCACACTACCTCTCCCTTCACCTCCCGGATCCCCTTTGACTAACTCAACCTAACACCTGCAGCAAACACACTGCACTCACACTGTACCTGCAGCAACCCACTGCACTCACACTGTACCTCCAGCAACCCACTGCACTCAACCAGTACCTGCAGCAACCGCACTGCACTCAACCGGTACCTGCAGCAACCCACTACACTCACACACTGTGCCTACTTGTCAGCGCACACAGCACTGACAGCCGTGACACTGACAAGACTGCACACTCACACCTAAGGGCTGGGTCCCTAACCTAGGGGCTGTCCCTCAGTACCTACCCACTACCCTAACAGGGATTGGGGCCTGCCTGGGACTTGGGGATTTACCTTAGCAGGTGTAGGAGCCACTTGCTCCCTACACCCTGCCTCCCTCTTCCTGCTCCCAGCTTCAACTGCCAAACGTGGTCCCCGCAACATTGTAGCCTTCCTCCACAGGAGAAGCTGCAAAACCCTATTTGCTGTCTGGCTGCACGTGATGTGGGTGAAAGGGCAATCCCCAGAGGCTGCTGGGAATTGTAGTCCACTCAGGACCTGTTTAGCATTGGGACCGCGTGCGCTACCCTTACTGCGCCTCCGTGACGCACACTCGTGCAACCTGTCATGGCGGCCCCTGCTAGCCGGGTGTGCCGCAGAGCCTCGGAGCGCTACATGGGGGGTCTCTGGGGCTGAAAACGAGACCAGGGTTAAACTCTCCCCCTCGCAGAATCCCAAAGACCTCGCTTGGGTAGCAAACATACAACAGAGGGTTAAATAATGAAAAATGCATTGCAAACGATACACCACACACAACATGCATTTGTTCACCGGTACCCAACATACTCATGTGGATACCCGAGGCCAGCTGATTCTCAGAGTGGAGTGCCTCTAACTGATTTGGTGAGGGTATCCCACCTTGACTCCTGTGAGTCTTTTGGAACTCAAAATCAGGTGTTACAGTCTCTACCGCTAAACCATCGCCTCCCCCTCGCAGTGAAAAAGTAAGGGGTCCTGGGTATTGACCCTTGCCGGATCCTCCGGTTTCGTCTCGTGGGAGACAGGGAGGTTCAGTCTCTTGCCTCGGTCCACCACATGGCGAACAAAACGCTCCATCGTGCGCATGGAAGAGGCCACAACTACGAGAGCGGTCTCAGCACAGTCTTTGTCCGCTCCAGCCATCCCTTTAACAGTGACATCTTCTGTGGACAGCACAACGTCTTCGTGCAGGCCGTGTCTTGAGAAGGCAAAGCTTGGAGATTCCTCGCGCAGGAGTAGGCGTCACTCCTGGCCGCTGTACCGGATACCTTGAACAGGTAAAATCCGCTCCCTGGTCTGCAGAGATCTTCTGGGGGAGACACCTCCACCAGGACACGATGACGAGGTGAGCCCATCGCCCGGGTGACCCTACCTTTGGAGCCACTAGGCTCCACGATCACCGGGGAGCTCACACCCGACACCCCTGGGGCAGTCAACTCGCCCCTGTCGTCATTAGCAGGTACTGATCCCAAGCCTGGGACCGCTGGTACCATCGTAGAAGGCCGGACTGGCCACAGTAGGGCACACGGGCCCACATCAGAGCAAGCACCAGCATCTGGATGCTCTGCATCCGCCGAAATAGTTGGCTCAGTGACTTGGCACGAGTGGTCCGCCGGCAGGCGCATCACCACGAGTTGTTGGTCGCTGGAATCACCAAAAGAGGATGGGGGTATAGACACCTTACCCTGTGACTCCGGAATCGGCGGTTCTGGGCTCTGTGGTTCCTGCTCGGGAACCGTGTCTGGAACCAACATCTGGGGTTCCAACATCTGTGACTCTGCCTTCGGCGGCTCCGGCTCTGGACCTGAGTCTAGAATATCCATTTGGAGTTACAGGCCCTGGTTTGGGGCATCGGTTACAGTGTCGCCGCCATATTTATAGCGGACACGGCGCGAATGGGATGCTATAAAGATGGCGACGACACTGCCACCCGATGACACATACTGGGGCCTGTAACTCGGGAAGCAGGGGTCCCTGGTCCACAAAGCAACGCGGTTCAGCTCAGGGGACCCACTGCTCACAGTACACTATTATTAAAAATACATTCATGCTGCTTCGTTACCGTAGCACATAGCCGCAAAGGTAAGGAATGAGTGTTTATTTATATATGTGTTTTACTGATAGTGTAGAGGTGCAGAGGGTTTCCGGATATGAACTGCTTTAGTTTTAGGTCCGGGGACCCCCTGCTTCCCGAGATATAGGCCCCTTTATGGGGTGCCGGTGTCCCTCTGCTTTATTTACATTCCGCGGTCACGTGATCAGGACCTTTAAATGCAGAGCGATACCGGCACCTCATAAAGGGGCCTGTGTCTCGGGAAGCAGGGGGTCCCCGGACCTGAAACCAATGCGGTTCAGCTCCTTAGACCCCCTGCACATGTACACTAGGAGTCAAAGTTATTTATAAATAATTTATATTTTGCCGATGTTTGCGCTGAGAGAGCGGCTGGTCTCTCTCTGCTGCAAACACATATCGGCAGAAACGACCTATCGGCAAGTTATCGGGAGCCAGGCTGTTTCGGCACAGGCTCATTGGCAGTTTTGCTTTCGCAGTGATTCGGCAGGGATCGGCATGGATTCGGCCCTTACTGAATACTGCAAGGGCAAATCGCCAAAATAAGGCCTATCGGCAACCCATACCGATTGCACTTTTTCGGCGCTTACTGCATAGAGCCAAAAATAACAATCACCTGTTCCTTAGCAGGTCTAAAAATTAGGTAATACAACCTCAGATGAACAACAACACAGTTACATAGTTACATAGTAGATGAGTTTGAAAAAAGACGTAGGTCCATCAAGTTCAACCTATGCTAAATTTAGACAACAGATACTTTATCCTATATCTATACTTACTTATTGATCTAGAGGAAGGCAAACAAAAAACCCCATTAAGGGGAAAAATTAATTCCTTCCTGACTCCAAGAATTGGCAATCGGATTAATCCCTGGATCAACATCCTTCCCATGTATACTTATTTGGTATATCCCTTTATACCTTTCCCATCTAAAAAGATGTCCAACCTTTTTTTGAACAAATCTATTGTATCTGCCATCACAGTCTCCATTGGTAATTAATTCCACATTTTAACTGCCCTTACTGTAAAGAACCATTTCCTTTGTTGCTGGTGAAATTTCCTTTCCTCCAACCTTAAGGGGTGGCCCCGAGTCCTTTGTACTGCCCGTGGGATGAATAGTTCTTTTGAAAGCTCCTTGTATTGTCCCTGTATATATGTGTATATAGTTATCATATCCCCTCTTAGACGCCTCTTTTCTAATGTAAATAAATCTTAGCTAGCCTCTCCTCATAAGTTAGAATGTCCATCCCCTTTATTAATTTGGTGGCTCTTCTCTGCACTCTCTTTAGTTCCATAATGTCTTTTCTTAGAATTGGTGCCCAAAATTGTACTCCATATTCAAGGTGTGGTCTTACTAATGCTTTGTAAAGGGGCATAATTATGTTTACGTCCCTTCCATCCATTGCCCGTTTGATGCAAGATAAGATCTTGTTTGCCTTTGCAGCTACTGCATGACATTGGGCACTATTGCTAAGCCTGCTGTCTAATAGCACTCCTAAATCCTTCTGCATCAAGGATTCCCCCAATATATCTCCATTTAATTTGTAAGTCGCATTTTCATTCTTGCATCCCAAATGCATAACCTTACATTTATCTGTATTAAACCTCATCTGCCATTTACCTGCCCACGTTTCCAGTCTATCCAAGTCCGTCTGAAGAGAAATTACATCCTGCTCTGATTCTATTACCTTAAACAATTTAGTATTATCAGCAAAGATGGAGACTTTGCTCTCGATCCAAACCTCAAGGTCATTAATAAACAAGTTAAAAATCAGGGGTCCCAGTACCGAACCCTGAGGTACTCCACTCACGACTTTAGCCCAACCTGAAAAAGTTCCATTTATGACAACCCTCTGTTATCTGTCCTTTAACCAGTTTTCAATCCAGGTGCATATATTATTACTGAGTTCAAATTTCTTTATTTTGTACACCAACCTCTTGTGTGATACCGTATCAAAAGCCTTTGCAAAATCTAAGTAGACCACATCAACTGCATTACCCTGGTCTAAATTCTTACTTACCTCCTCAAAGAAACAAATAAGGTTAGTTTGGCAAGATCTATCCTTCATAAATCCATGTTGACTATTACCAATAATTTTGTTTTGCATTAGGTATTCCTGAATATTATCCCGTATTAAACCTTCAAGTAGTTTCCCTACTATTGAAGTCAGGCTTACAGGTCTGTAATTTTCCGGTTGTGATCTAGCTCCCCTTTTAAATATAGGCACCACATCTGCTTTACGCCAATCCTGTGGTACTGAGCCTGTGGAAATTGAGTCCTTGAATATTAAATATAATGGTTTTGCTATTACTGAGCTTAACTACTTGAGAACTCTTGGATGTATGCCATCGGGGCCAGGCCTTATTTACTTTCATTTTTTCAAGTCGCTTATGAACTTCTTCCTCAGTTAACCAAATGTTCATTAATATGGAGGTTGTGGCTTCCTCCTGCGGCACTACTATTGAACTTGATTCTTCCCTGGTAAACACAGAGGCAAAGAATTTGTTTAAAACCTCAGCTTTTTCCTTATCTCCAATAATCTGCCTACCCATCTCACACTGAAAGGGTCCTATATTATCTTTTCTCATTTTTTGTTATTAAGGTACTATAAGACTTCGGGGAACACCTCTCCTAAAGAAGGTTCCTTCCTTGCCGCAACACACCCAGCGTCTCCGGCCCCACAGACTCACCGCCGCGAGCGGGACCCTTCTCCTGCCTCTCTGGTTCCCGCGGTTGCCTCAGGATGCGCGCATGCACGCGCACACACAGGTACTCCTCTGCCCTCTCGCGGGATGAACACCCGTCCCCTGCTCAGACCGTGCGCACCTCCTTCCACTTCACTCCCCGCGGTGGTGGATGAAAGCGTGCATGCGCGCGCACGAACCAGGAGTAGTTCCCGCCCCCAGCTGAGGCCGTGCATTCCTCTCACGTGCGGCGTACACGCCTGATGCGGTGGCTCAGGTGTCTAATGTCTAATTAGGAGGATAGGCACACATGGGTGTATGTGTGTTGGTGTGAAGGTGAAAATAAAATAAAATAAAGGTATATAAGACTTACACGGCCTTGTGTAAGCCCAGTCGCATCGGAGTTTCTTTAGAAGTCCCGTGTGCTTCTGATGAGGCTTTTCTTCTTGCGATGCGGGTTCTTCTTCTTGATGTATGGGCCACTTGCTTCGTTGGTTCACAGTGCCGCTTCAGGGGGATTTCCTCTCATATAAACAGAAAGGAGGATAGGGTTAACACATATAATTGTATACACGTCAATGAGGGGGGGGGATGGTGTGTTTATATACCACCAAGAATTGTATTCTATATAGTATAATCTGGCACTCACACGGACTAGTGTGAGTGTGATCCTATCTTGGTATCTTGTTCAATTAAAGGTGTTGCCCAATCAATATCAGGTGATGAAAGGGTAGGGTATAAGGGTATTAGTAGTAAATATATCACAATACTCACACGGGCACTTGTGAATTTTAGGCAAGAAGTAGAATACCGGTAAAATGGGTTTCTCCTGGTGTAAATAGCCCCATTCTTTATCGCTTAGGATTCCTAAGTGTTTTCCTTTTTCCAAAATCCTATCTAGTTCTTGTTTATGAATGTTTGTGGGGTCATTCCTTAATTGTTGATATGTGGTTGCATCCCCCAATATTCTGTTGGCCTCGAGTAAATAATATTCTGTGTCCATCACCACCACCCCTCCTCCTTTATCAACATTTAGACTGCCGCACAGATCACATTGTTTATTTATTGTCCTGCCCCTGTGGACTCCAGTACGTGGGCCGCACTTCAAGACCTTTGCGAGTCCGCGTACTGGAACACATGTGAAATATAAAAAGGCAGCTAATGACACATAGCGTTTCCAAGCACTTTAGCGTATTCCACGAAGGTAACCCAAACCTTCTGACGTATAAGGGAATAGAGAGGGTTGACGTCAATTGGAGAGGTGGGGATCGCCTGCGTAAGCTTTGCCAAAGAGAAACCTTCTGGATATACAAATTAAAGACACTAATACCCAGAGGACTCAACATAGACATAGATCTGGGGGCATTTATGTGAGCACCCAGGCTACGGCCCGCATACTCCATCCATTGGACAACATCTATGCTTAATCCATGGCAATCACTAATCTACCCTTTTTTCCTCCAACAAACAGATATATTCACTCAAGACTTTGAAATTCCATCTGCTTTTTAGGATTGGACTGCATTAACCACGACCGCCTTTTAAAACGCAGAACCTCATTTTTTAAAACGCAGAACCCCATTTTTAATATTTTTCATCTTATAGAATACCCCTTTTTAAATCTTTTTTGCTCCGATCTATTGAAGGTAGAGACCCTTCTCCAGTTTCATTTTTAGATATTGTTTGTTGTTTTTATATCTACATTAGCTTGCTTCAGGTATCATCAATTCTACCTACCTTATTCAGCAGTGCGTTTTAAACTTGGATAGCACACACTTAGAACATGGTATTTCGCCTGTCATACTTACCCACATAGGATTTCAATTTAGCATGTCACTTACTATTACTAGTTGAATATCATCATTTGATTATCCTTATTAACACTATTTTCACCAATTTTGAATAGGTATTTAAAATAATCTCACATAAGTAACCCTAATCACTTTGCACTTTAAACATTTAAATTACCCACTTTTAGTAAAAGAATATTATATATTTTATATATTTTTTTATATACACTTCTTTTTGATGCAACTTATATTAAGATATACATTATTCACAAACTACCTCCATCAATTTACAACAGACCAATTAATCTAATTTAATTAAATTATGCCTAAACACCTTGCACTTCAAATATTAATCACCTTTTTATCAACAAAAGACCAGATTATATCTATCACTTTATCATGCAATTCACATTAGAATATACACTATTTATAAATTAATAAACCCAAGATTGAATTATATCTTTCATTTTTTGAGCAACAAAATTTAAAATATAAAATTTAAAATCAAGATCACCTTTTTAACAATATGAGTACACAAAAAAAGACACATAATTTATCACAAATACACATTTTTATGAACTAAATTGAGAGACTTATGACACAGTATGGCAAATATATCCTATGTAGCAGCAACCTTAGGTATACCCTTGACACCTTCCATGTCATTTTTATCCCTTTTGAGACTCCACGACATAAGGAGAACATCCAAAGACCCTCAACAGAGCACACAATTATGCAGTATGCAGGGGACTGTGTGCGTAACTTTCCCTTCCTCATTTTTTCAATACCAAACCTTTTTTTCAAAACCAAACTTTATTGAGACATCCGCGGACACCACTAAGGATATGGGGCTGCCTTGCCTATGCCAGCAAGACACGCGACTCCTCAACAACGAAAAACTTTATTAGTGACTTGAATTCATCACACGCACGACACCAATAGAAGATGGGAAGCGCGCGCAACTCCACAAGATGGCGACGTCGCGTCGCATCAGAAAACGGGATGGAGACCACACCTAGGCCACGATTGGCCAAACCTGGCATAAAAGAAGCTGGGGATAGCAAGACCACCTACACAGAGCCTGAGGAAGTCCAGTACTTGGACGAAACGCGTTGCTCTTTACCTGGAACATTTTCAAGCACATTACAGAGGAGGCAGAGGTGCAGTTGCAGCTCTCCATCCGGACGCGGAAGAGAGAGACCCCCTACAACTACACACCACACTGCCTACCCTTTGCATTCACCTTCCACAGAATCGTTTGTATTCTGAGTTTGTTTTATTTTTCATGTTTTATTAAAGTTAGTGTTTTACCCAGACATTAGTGTTTTTAGTTAAACCCCATCTTCACCATCAGTGACAACTGGAACAGAAGAGCAAGATACCGCTAGGAGTGTGTACCACACTGGCCGGTGAGTATTGTGATATATTTACTATAATACCCTTATACCTAACCTCATCACCTGATATTGATTGGGCAACACCTTTAATTGAACAAGATAACAAGATAGGATCCACTCCACACTAGTCCGTGTGAGTGCCAGATTATACTATATAGAATACAATTTTTTGGTGGTATATAAACACACCATCCCCCCCCCTCATTGACGTGTATACAATTATTGTTAACCCTATCCTCCTTTCTGTTATAAGGAGGAAATCCCCCCTGAAGGACTGTGAACTCATGGACCAGAAAAGTGTGCCGGCGTGGCCCAACATCAAGAAGAAGAACCCGCATCGCAAGAAGAAAAGCCTCATCAGAAGCACACGGGACTTCTAAAGAAACTCCGATGCGACTGGGCTTACACAAGGCGTGTAAGTCTTATATACCTTATTTTTATTTATTTTCACCTTCACACCAAACACCATACACCAAGTGTGCCTATCCTCTAATTAGACATTAGACACTTGAGCCACCACACCCGCTCAGGTTATAACTGCTTCACCTTAAAAAGAGCAATTATCAGTCTATAACAACTGCCTGTTTCCAACTATTGTGCTCCCCCATCCTTTTTGTATTCATTACTATAAGGGTCCTGAGATAGATCCTGCTGGGGTTCCGAGTCACAAGAGGATACCACTCGAAAACCATTTACAGGCAGTATTACACTACTCTTTTCATACTTTGCACATTAGATATAAAAAACAGAGATAGCACCCGGGTACCTTCTCAAACACACGCCTGATGCGCATGCACCGCACACAAGCCTCGCATCCAGCACAGCTGTGGCAATCTTGTCCCCACCAATCCCTATCTTCCCTGGGGCTGCTCCCTCGTCACTCCCACTCGCCCGATTGGTTCTTCCTCCTATTTATACCTTGCTCAGCCATTTCTTCTTTGGCTGAGCATAGCTTTGTGTGACCTGTGTTACCCACGGTCGTGCCTGCCTCAGTTCCTTGTCTCTTTGTCTTTTCTAGTGATCCCTTGTGAACCGAACCGGCTTGGCTGTGGACCCGCTCTGGACTTCGACCCTTGGCCTGCACCCTGACTTCCTGGACTCCCCGAACCCCTTTACCTCGGCTTGCAGATTCCGACCTACCTCCCAGCTCTAGCCCCCAGGCTCTCGGTACCAGCTATCTTCTGGAACCTCCCTTCTCGTCTGGCGAGTATCTTACTCTATCTTATACTGCCAGACGGTTCCAGACACCTATTTTCCACTTTCCAGGCATGTCCCCGTAGCTGTGGGTGTAGTTGTTACCCATCTCACCTCAGTTTCCGGGTCCCTCCTTGTCCGTGGTGAGCATAGCGTTACATTATGCTCAGTCCCACAGACATGGACCCCGAAGAGGTGGAGCAACCAAGCCCCATGCAGCGACTTCTCCAGCTAGAGGCGCAGCTTGCCTCTATGATGCTGGAGCTCTCAAGACTCTCCTCATTGCAGCATACCCCAGGTCCCTCTGCCATGGCAGCTGCGGCGTTTCCCTCTACGGGTTCCTCCGTGGCTTTAGATCCTCGTCTCCCGGCCCCCAATCGCTATGCAGGGGACACCCACGAGTGCAGAGGGTTTCTTAATCAGTGCGAGATTCAATTTGAATTATCCCCATCGCGCTTTCCTACCGCACGCTCAAGGGTGGCTTATATTATATCCCTTTTGAACGGAAAGGCCCTAGCCGGGGCATCCCCCATCTGGGAGCGGGATCCTGCCATGACGCGTGATTACCCTCGCTTTCTTCAGGAATTCAGGCAAGTATTTGATACACCTGATCGCCAGATTACTGCGGATTCGTCTCTTTTTCATATTTCCCAGGGTACTCGTCCTGTCGCCGAGTACGCTTTGTACTTCCGGACCATCGCGGCGGAGACCCCCTGGAATGATAGCTCACTCTCCGCAGCTTTTTGGCAAGGTCTGTCTGACGCCATTAAGGACCAGCTGGCCACCATGGAGAGACCCACCAGATTGGAGGAGCTCATTGCAGTCTGCATCCGCGTGGACCAGCGTTTACGAGAAAGAAGACTTGAACGTGCTCTTTCTCGCACCACTTCCCCTAGGTCTACCAGCCGCAACCTCGTCCCTTATGTTTCCCAACCCATGGATGAGCCCGAACCTATGCAGCTCGGAGGTCATCGGCTATCCGTGTCTGAGAGACAGCGCCGACGAGATGGTGGGCTTTGCCATTATTGCGGTCATTCCGGTCATCTTCTCAGGACTTTGCTGACGTTTTTAAGGAAAAGGTGGAGTCCATACGGCAGAACATCCCATCTGTTGCCTCCTCCCATCCCACAATGCTTCCCAACTCTCCTCCTGCCTTTCTTGACTCTTTTTCCGCTATCTCAGAGTGGATGTGTCACTGCTGATCTCCTCTTCTCCCTCTACCACTTGCCCTCTTGATCCCATTCCCTCCCATCTCCTAAAACCTCTTGCTCCTTCTATAATCCCTATGCTCACACAGATCTTTAACTCTTCCCTCTACTCTAAGACAAGAAAAAATGGGTGTATATAGCGCTAAAAATCAAATAAGTGACAATAAGGTGATGTGATGTGACAATGCAAAAAATATATATAATAATAATAATAATATATTAATAGTGATAAACTTAGGCTGCCAGGTAACACCAACTCCAGGAACAGTTGGTAAACGAGACAAGTATAAAACAATACAGACCAGCGCCAAATATGTCCAAGGTGGAGAAATGTCCAGCAATGAAAGAGTCTCAGATTAGCAGATGGCTGCTGAAGTATCTTCACAGCTTATCTTCAGTGTGTAGACTCCGTTGACATAATGCATGAAAGAAAAAATAAACAGAGAGAACACATCATAGGGCAATATTGTATTGACTAAACATGCAGGACTAACAAGACACAACAAACACTACATATAACAAGCAAGGCTGACTATTACTAAAAATATATTTATTAATTAAACACAATAAAGATGAGGTAGCAGACGTGGGATCCGGTGGTTAAAACCGGAATCCCACTTACAGGACTGCCACAGATCATGAGCAGGGGTTTTAGAATGGAAGGTGACCGGCAACAGCTACGTCTTGACTTCAGACCTCCAGGGCTCTCCTCCACTCTGTAACCGGAAGTGCGTCGCACCGAGCGACTCGGCGGCTCTCCTGGAACTCCTGGAAGTGTCTGTCACGCTGTATCCAGAAATCACACTCACAAGAGGCAGATGAAATCGCCAAGTGTCCACTCTCAGAACTGAACGGCTCCCGCAGTATTTACAAATCCTCTGCTACTCTCACCTGCTTACTAACAAATCGGCCCAACGATATTCGTGCGCATGCGCACTTCTTCAGGGGTTAATGGATACTAGACATGAGTTACTTATATAGTGACAAAGCTGTTTCAATTGGATGTTGTAACGAAAACCTAATACATAATTGGTTATAGCAGCTGTCAGTCATGTCCTTAAGAACAATCAGCCTCACTAATACATACAAAACGAACAATAACAAAAAACCTAAGATAATATTAAAATATCCTTAAAATAGCAATGAGGAATGTTAACTACTTAGTTATATATTTGCCCAAATCGTAAACTATACACAATATAACAATATATAATACATTCAAATTACATACATATAAATAAATAATTTAAGACAGTACCAATCATCTTTAAAAACAATTGATATTCGTTTTAAAACAATTAATATTCACTTAAAATTTATTTTAAAAAACATTCATTTTAAAAAGGCTCCCAGGTCAAAATCAATGTTTAAGCCATTTGGAGAGAGGGTCTTCAGCTCATAGATCCATTAAGACTCCCGTCTACTGATCTGATTGAGCTGATCGCCCCCCTCCAGCTGGCCTGCACAGTTTCTATGGCTTGGCACTTCAGTCCATCCGGATTCTTATTATGGTCAATTAAAAAATGATGTGAAACACGATGTGTAATGAGTCCTCTCTTTATATTATATATATGCTCATACACTCTTCTCTGATAGCACCTCCCTGTACGGCCCACATACTGAAGGCCGCAGGGGCACTGGAGTAGATAGATCACAAATGAAGTGTGACAATTAATGTGAGACTTGATGTTATAAGTTTTTAAAGTCACATTGGATCTGAAAATATTAGCATTATCACTGTAAGAACAGGCGGTACACCTGGTACATTTAAAAAAACCTTTTTTCGCATGTGTTGACATAGATTCACCATGATCCAACGGGCAACTAGGTGCCAATCTTGATTTCAAATTGGATGCTTTGGTGAAAATAATTTTGGGTTTAACTGGAAGACACTGTGCTAGCGTATTATCACACAGAAGAATGGGCCAATGTTTATTTATGATTTGCCTAATCTTTGGGGAAATCTCGTTATATTGTGTTACAAAGGCCAAACTACCATTAAATTCACTATCACTTGCTGATTTTTTATATTCCAGAAGACTATTTCTATCTATCCGATCTACCTGCTGGGATGCTTCTGAAAGTATTTTGTCTGAGTACTTTCTAGCCTTGAATTTATCTTTTAACTCCTTCGCCTGAATAGCATACTCCTCCTGATTGGAGCAGTTGCGTTTCAGGCGAGTGAGTTGTCCCTTTGGGACCCTTTAGATCGTGTTGGCTGTCACGCTCATAAGATAATTGTTTGCCTGTACAAGATTTGAAATAAGTCTTAGTCTGAATTTTATTGTTCTTGCATATATTAAGGTCCAAGAATTCTATGTGATGTTTATATCATTACTGTTTAAATAAACAAAAAATAGTTCTAACTGTTCTACACTTCCAGACCAAACAAAAATCACGTCATCTATGAAACGGCGCCAGAGCACCAGGTGTGCCCCAAGAGGACAGTTGTTCCAAATGAAATCTTCTTCCCAACTGTCCATAAAGATGTTAGCATAACTTGGGGCAAACCTGGTTCCCATCGCCGTTCCACACACCTGTAGATAAAATTGTGAATTAAACTGAAAATAATTATGTGTTAAAATGAAACGTATACTATCTAATAAAAATGATTTGCGAACGATTGAAATGGCGGTGTCTGACTCCAACATGCGCGAAACTGCTTGACACCCTTTAAGATGATTGATAGTGGTGTATAAAGATGTTACATCAGCAGTCACCCATGTGTAGTCAGACCACCATTCCAAATCCCTCTAATATCTGCAAGACATGAGTAGTGTCACACAGATACGATGTGGCCTAACAAACTAAAGGCTGTAAATGAAAATCAATGAACTGAGATAAATTGGACGTGAGTGATGATATACCTGAAATGATCGGTCTGCCAGGGGGAAAGCTAATATTTTTGTGTATTTTGGAGATAAAGTAAAAAATGGGTGTTCGAGAAAATGGTGAAGACAAAAACTCTGACTCTTCTGTTGTTATTGCTCCATCCTCGATGCCTTTACTCAAGAGCATTTAATATTCTATTTCATATCGGCTCAGAGGATCTTTAGCAAGGGGGAAGTAAGTGGTGGTGTCTCCAAGTAATCTCATAGATTCTTGTATATAGTACTGAGTATCCATCACCACTATACCCCCCCCCCCCTTTGTCAGCAGGTTTTATAACAATAGATTTGTTGTCTTCCAATTGACGTAATGCCACTTTCTCTTGAGGATCCAAATTATCTCTCTGAATTTTGTAGGATCTACTATTATTCTCCAGATCCTTCTAGTTTACGTGCAAATTTATGTACATCGATGTGGAGATTGAAGCTAGAATTGTAGAAATTTCTGCTTAAACTATAACACCTAGATATATGGGGGATGTATTCCAGCTGCCCATAGGTAATTGGTGTTTTAACAGTTAACCTTTTGGAGGAGGGGTTAATGTAAGTTCGAATGGGTATAAAAAGACCCCTAGAGCAGGTCACAGCTACTCCTGATGAAGACGTCATTTAGAACGTCGAAACGCGTAGAGCGTGACCCTACGACTGAGAGGGAGAGAGAATACTGAGTCTGTGACGTCATCTCCAACCGGCCGGAATCCCGGAAGTGACGTGACGGCTGCTGATCGAGACACAGTCGGGTGGCGTGCAGCAGCAGCAGCGACGTGAAGTGATCGTAAGATCACCTACTCCTTATGCTGTTTATCCATTTGGATCTTGTAAGCCTCCATTTTACCCGTGTGTGGATAAACTGTTTGTTTTTATCCTTGGCTCTGTCTGTCTGTCTCCGCTTGAGATCGAAGCTCCTCCTTTGGTTTTGTACCATACCTTGTTGCTGGTTATACCTGTTATAGCCTTGCTTTAGCTTTCTAAGTACTACTTGGAAACCACTTCACTGTGTTTACAAATTTGCACTATGTAGATTTTGTTTTATTTTTAAGGTACCATCGCTCCCCTGGTTCTCCTGTGCGAAATGATCGGTCTGCCAGGGGGAAAACTAATATTCTTGTGTATTTTAGGGATAAAATAAAAAATGGGTGTTCGTGAAAAAGGTGAATACAAAAACTCTGACTCATCTGGTGTAATTGCTCCTTCCTCGATGCCTTTACTTAACAGCATTTTATATTCTGTTTCGTATCGGCTCAGAGGGTCTTTTGCAAGTGGGAGGTAAGTGGTGGTGTCCCCAAGTAATCTCATAGATTCTTGTATATAATACTGAGTGTCCATCACCACTATACCCCCCCCCCCCCTTTGTCAGCAGGTTTTATAACAATTGATTTATTTTCTTCCAGTTGACGCAATGCCATTTTCTCTTGGGGATCCAGATTATCTCTTTGAATTTTATAAGATCTACTATCATTCTCCAAATCCTTTGTCACTATGTCAACAAATGCATTTACCAAATGGCCCTGCGCAAATTTAGGATAAAAGGTGGATCGTGATTTAAAAATCTTGTTCGGTTGGGTAGAGCTGGGTTCAGAATCACTTTGTTGTGAATCCATTTGTTTTGTAATTGGATCTTTTAAAAAATATTTTTTTAAAGCTAGTTTACGTGCAAATTTCTGTACTTCGATGTGAAGATTGAAGCTATTGGGCCCACAGATGGGTGCAAATGTAAGGCCTTTGCCTAACACCTTCTTTTCAACACTGGTGAGTTGATGTTTACTGATGTTAAAGATATTTTTAGTATGACAGCCATCTTTCAATTTATGTCTATTAACACCTCCCCTGGTTCCTCTGGTGCATTTTTTCTTTTTTTGTAATTTAAAGGAGGCTGGGGCTCTGTGTGTGTTTTTATAATCTCTACCTGTGGAAATATGTGTTCCCTTTCCTTTCTCCACTCCAAAATGTACCAAATGCACTGCTTGTTCATATAGTGATAATACTAAAATATTTAGATCCAATGTGACTTTAAAAACCTATAACATTAAGTCTTACATTAATTGCCATACTCCATTTGTGATCTATCTACTCCAGTGCCCCTGCGGCCTTCAATATGTGGGCCGTACAGGGAGGTGCTATCAGAGGAGAGTGTATGAGCACATTTGCACCTATCTGTGGGCCCAATAGCTTCAATCTCCACATCGATGTACATAAATTTGCACGTAAACTAGTAGCTTCAATCTCCACATCGATGTACATAAATTTGCACGTAAACTAGCCTTAAAAATTTTTTTTTTAAAAGATCCAATTATTAAACAAATGGATTCACAACTTAGTGATCCTGAACCTAGCTCTTCCAAACTGAAAAAGATTTTTAAGTCCCGATCCACTTTTTATCCTAAATTTGCGCAGGGTCCTCTGGTTAATGCATTTGTTGACATAGTGACGAAGGATCTGGAGAATAATAGTAGATCCTACAAAATTCAGAGAGATAATTTGGATCCTCAAGAGAAAGTGGCATTACGTCAATTGGAAGACAACAAATCTATTGTTATAAAACCTGCTGATAAAGGGGGGGGGGTATAGTGGTGATGGATACTCAGTACTATATACAAGAATCTATGAGATTACTTGGAAACACCACCACTTACTTCCCCCTTGCTAAAGATCCTCTGAGCCGATATGAAATAGAATATAAAATGCTCTTGAGTAAAGGCATCCAGGATGGAGCAATAACAACAGAAGAGTCAGAGTTTTTGTCTTCACCATTTTCTCGAACACCCATTTTTTACTTTATCCCCAAAATACACAAAAATATTAGCTTTCCCCCTGGCAGACCGACCATTTCAGGTATATCATCACTCACGTCCAATTTATCTCAGTTCATTGATTTTCATTTACAGCCTTTAGTTTGTCAGGCCACATCGTATCTGCGTGACACTACTCATGTCTTGCAGATGTTGAGGGATTTGGAATGGCGGTCTGACTACACATGGGTGACTGCTGATGTAACATCTTTATACACCACTATCAATCATCTTAAAGGGTGTCAAGCAGTTTCGCGCATGTTGGAGTCAGACACCGCCATTTCAACCGTTCGCAAATCATTTTTATTAGATAGTATACGTTTCATTTTAACACAATTATTTTCAGTTTAATTCACAATTTTATCTACAGGTGTGTGGAACGGCGCTTTTCAGTTTAATTCACAATTTTATCTACAGGTGTGTGGAACGGCGCTGGGCACCAAGTTTGCCCCAAGTTATGCTAACATCTTTATGGACAGTTTGGAAGAAAGTTTCATTTGGAACAACTGTCCTCTTGGGACACACCTGGTGCTCTGGCGCCGTTCACACCTGGTGCTCTGGCGCCGTTTCATAGATGACGTGATTTTTGTTTGGTCTGGCAGTGTAGAACAGTTAGAACTATTTTTTGTTTATTTAAACAGTAATGAAGTGTAGAACAGTTAGAACTATTTTTTGTTTATTTAAACAGTAATGATAGGGATCTTTCATTTACATTTAACCATAATAAACATCACATAGAATTCTTGGACCTTAATATATCAGCAGAGAATAATAAAATTCAGACTAAGACTTATTTCAAATCTGTACAGGCAAACAATTATCTACGAGCGGACAGCCAACACGATCCAAGTTGGATTCGAAATATCCCAAAGGGACAACTCACTCGCCTGAAACGCAACTGCTCCAATCAGTTCCAGGAGAGCCGCCGAGTCGCTCGGTGCGACGCACTTCCGGTTACGGAGCGGAGGAGAGCCCTGGGGGTCTGAAGTCAAGATGTAGCTGTTGCCGGTCACCTTTCATTCTAAAACCCCTGCTCATGATCTGTGGCAGTCCTGTAAGTAGGATTCCAGTTTTAACCACCGGATCCCACGTCTGCTACCTCATCTTTATTGTGATTAATTAATAAATATATTTTTAGTAATAGTCAGCCTTGCTTGTTATATGTAGTGTTTGTTGTGTCTTGTTAGTCCTGCATGTTTAGTCAATACAATATTGCCCTATGGTGTGTTCTCCATGTTTAGTTTTTCTTTCATGCATTATGTCAACGGAGTCTACACACTGAAGATAAGCTGTGAAGATACTTCAGCAGCCATCTGCTAATCTGAGACTCTTTCATTGCTGGACATTTCTCCACCTTGGACATATTTGGCGCCGGTCTGTATTGTTTTATACTCTTCCCTCTACTCTGGTACCTTTCCATCATCCTTCAAGCATGCAACAGTCATACCATTACTCAAAAACAGCAAGCTTGACCCTACCGGTCCTTCTAACTATCGACCTGTCTCCCTCCTGCCTTTTGCCTCCAAACTCCTTGAACGTCTTGTATTCTCTCGATTGCTACACTTTCTCAACACCTATTCTGTCCTAGACCCTCTACAATCTGGCTTCCGCACTGCTCACTCTACTGAAACAGCCCTCATTAACATAACTGATGACCTCCACGCTGCCTAAGACAGAGGTCATTACACTCTGCTCATATTACTCGACCTCTCTTCAGCATTCGACACCGTGGATCACCCTCTTCTCCTTCACATTCTCCATACTCTTGGTATTCGGAACAAAGCTTTATCCTGGATCTCCTCTTACCTCTCCCATCGTACCTTCAGTGTCTCTTTTGCTAACACCTCCTCCTCCTCTATTGAGCTCTCCGTGGGGGTAGCCCAGGGCTCTGTCCTAGGACCCCTTCTCTTTTCTCTCTACACACTCTCTCTAGGTGACCTAATCTCATCTTTTGGGTTTAAATATCACCTCTATGCTGACGACACACAAATTTACCTTTCAACCCCTGACCTTACACCTGCTATACAGACCAAAGTTTCTGAATGCCTCTCTGGAATATCATCCTGGATGGCCATCCACCGACAGAAACTTAACATGGCAAAAACAGAGCTCCTTATACTTCCTCCCAAACCTGGCCCTACTACCTCCTTCCACATTGCTATTGGAAATATGATCATTCACCCAGTAGCCCACGCACGCTGCCTAGGGGTTACACTTTATTCCTCACTCTCATTCTCCTCTCATATTCAAAACGTTTCTAAAACTTGTCGCTTTTTCCTCCGCAATATCACAAAGATACGCCCCTTCCTCTGTTACTCAACTGCTAAAACTCTGACTCAGGCCCTCATTCTCTCACATCTCGATTACTGCAACCTCCTTCTGTCCGGCCTTCCTACCTCTCACCTGTCTCCCCTACAATCTATCCTAAACGCTGCTGCCAGAATCACTCTACTCTTTCCTAAATCTGTCTCAGCATCTCCTCTCCTGAAATCCCTTTCCTGGCTTCCGATTAAATCATGTATCTCACACTCAATTCTCCTGCTCACTTTTAAATCTTTACATTCTTATGCCCCTCCTTACATCTAAGCCCTAATTTCTCGCTATGCACCATCCTGACTCTTGCGTTTTTCTCAAGGATGTCTTCTTTCTACCCCCTTTGTATCTAAAGCTCTCTCCCGCCTTAAACCTTTCTCACTTTCTGCCCCACACCTCTGGAATGCCCTTCCCCTCAATACCCGACTAGCCCCCTCACTATCCACCTTTAAGACTCACCTTAAGACACATCTGCTTAAAGAAGCATTTGAGTAGCACTGGATAATCATGGACACATGACACACAAAGCTTGGCCCCCTGCAGACGCACTTACTAGTATTCCCTCCTACTGTCTCTGTACGTTCTCCCTACCTACCAATTAAATTGTAAGCTCCTCAGAGCAGGGACTCCTTCCTTAATGTTACTTTTACAGTATGTCTGAAGCACTTATTCCCATGATCTGTTATTTACATTATTTGTTATTTATATGATATGTATTACTACTGTGAAGCGCTTTGTACATTTATGGCGCTATATAAATAAAGACAAACAATACAATACAATCTTCTGGCAAGCTGTCCTCTGCGTCCGGGAAACGCCAAAATCCAATAAAGTATGAGAGGGTCTCGTTGGGTGTAATCTCTACCTCTCTTTCTTCTCCTAAAAAACTTCCCACCAGAATAATGCTGCCTATCTCTCTGGCCTGGAATAATTCCCTGATCCCCGCCTCCGCATTCATAGATTCCGGGTCTTAGGGGAACTTTATTGATCAGAGTTTTGCCTATAGGAATAAGATTCCCTTCCGATCTAAAGCTGTTCCAGTTGGTCTGGAGGCCATGGACGGGCGTCCACTCCAACCAGCTTTTATACACCATCGGTAGATGTGATTCTGGGACTTCCCTGGTTGCAACTACACAACCCACAACTGGATTGGGTTAATAAAGAAACCATACGTTGGAGCCCCCAATTTCTCAAGACCTGTCTTCCCCCCAAACAGATGTTAGCCGGAGTGGATTTATCCGCGGAGTCCAAAACGTCTCTCCCAATGGTCTACTGGGACCTGGTGGACGTTTTGATAAGGTGCGTTCCGAAGTGTTACGCCCCCATAGAGTCTTTGACTGTCCTATTGACCTTCTTCCTGGTGCTGCCCTACCCAAGAGCCGTTTTTACCCCCTATCCATACCCGAGACCAAAGCCATGGCCGAGTATATCCAGGATAACTTGAGGAAGGGGTTCATTCGTAATTCTTCATCGCCAGCTGGGGCTGGATTTTTTTTGTTAAGAAAAAGGATGGCTCTTTGCGTCCCTGTATTGACTACAGAGGTCTTAATAAGATTACGATCAAGAACCGTTATCCCCTGCCACTGATTTCCGAACTCTTCGATCGCCTACAGGGGGCAACAATTTGTTCCAAACTTGATCTCCGCGGAGCCTATAACCTTGTCCGCATCCGTCAGGGCGACGAGTGGAAGACCGCCTTAAACACCCGGGATGGGCATTATGAATACTTAGTTATGCCTTTTGGCTTGTGCAATGCCCCGGCGGTCTTCCAGGAGTTTGTCAACGAGATCTTCCACGATCTCCTCGACAGCTTCGTTATTGTATACCTTGATGATATCCTTATCTTTTCTAAATCTCTCTCTGACCACATTCAGCACACCAAATTAGTCCTGTCCCGCCTTCGGGAGAACCATCTCTACGCTAAGCTAGAGAAATGCTCTTTTCATCTTTCTTCCATTCCCTTTCTTGGATACATCATTTCTAGCACTTTCTTCTCTATGGACCCAGTAAAACTTAAAGCTGTCTTAGAATGGCCACAACCCACTTCCCTGAAAGCCATACAGCGATTCTTGGGATTTGCGAATTACTATCGTAAATTCATCAAGAATTTTTCTTCTATCGTGGCTCCCATTACTGCCCTTACCAAAAAGGGAGCTAACACAGCAGTTTGGTCTCCTGCAGCTCTCCAAGCTTTCGACTCCCTCAAAAAATCTTTCGCTTCTGCTCCTATTTTGCATCATCCTGACCCCGGGCTTCCCTTTACTTTACAGGTAGACGCATCCGACGTTGGTGCCGGCGCCATTCTCTCTCAGAGACAGTCCCCACAGGCCAAACTTCATCCCTGTGGGTTCTTTTCAAAAAAAAATTATTCGGCAGAACGGAGCTATGACGTTGGAAACAGAGAGCTCCTTGCGATTAAACTCGCTCTTCAGGAATGGAGACATCTTCTGGAGGGAACAGAGACCCCCATTTCAATCTTTACTGATCATAAAAAATTGCTTTACATTGAGAGTGCACGTCGCCTTGGGGCACGTCAGGCTCGATGGTCTCTTTTCTTTTCGAGATTTAATTATCTCATATCTTACATTCCTGGCTCAAAGAATCAAAAGGCAGATGCACTTTCACGTCAATTCCTGTCTGAGGACAATTCCGAAGTTATCTCCGAAACAATCTTACCCTCTAAAGAGATTAAATTCGGCCAATCTTTCGATATTGATTCAGGCATGGCGCACAATCAATTACTCCCAAGGGGCCTTAAGGTGCCGGTCGGCCGTTGTATGCAGCTCCACGTTCCTTAAGAGATTGTGAGTGGGGGGTCATTCTTCTAGGTCAGCGGTCATCCAGGAATTGATAAGGACTTCGGACCTCATTGGTCGTAACCTTTTGTGGCAACCATGTACAGGACATTTGGAGTAAGTAAAAACGTCCATTTTGCGCCCAGGTTAAAACACGCTCGTTATAAAAGCCGTACGGCCTTCACAACCCCTCACTATACCAGAACGCCCATGGAGGTATCGTCCATGGATTCTTTGTGGTGGAGTTAACTCTAAAGGATATGAACACCATTGTGGTTGTCGTGGATCATTTTTCCTACACAGGCTAATTTCGTTCCTCCAAAGGCTCTACCCAATTCCACACTTTGGCAGGACATTTTTGGTTAGGGAGAATATCCGACATTCACGGAGTTCTCTCCATCGTATCCGATCTAGGTACACAATTTGTCTCAAAAATTTGGTTGGCATTCGCTCGAAGAATGGATATACTCGCTATTTTCTTCGGAGTATTCATACCCCAAAAATAATGTGACAAAAAGAGAGAATGAACCAGACGCTGGAGCAATACCTCCGATGCTTCATCGCGGACAGCCAGGATAATTGGGTAGATTTACTTCCGTGGGCAGAGTTCTCCCATAATTCTCTAAAGAACAGCTCCACGCTGAAATCCCCTTTTTACATTAATTATGGTTTTCACCCAGGTCAGCTGCCCATCACCTCAGTTCCTTCCGGGGTTCCAGCGGCTGATGACCGAATCAAGGATCTTCAGGAATCCTGGAAAAAGATTCAAGAGGCTTTGAGAAAGGCAACCCACAGACAAAAGGCTCAGGCCACGCGCACCTCCTTCCACTTTACTCCCTGCAGTGGTGGATGAAATCCCTCAGGAGTAGTTCCCGCCCCCAGCTGAGGCCGCGCGTTCATCTCCCATGCGGCGCACACGCCTGATGCGCGTGCACCGCCCACAAGCCTCGCATCCAGCACAACTGTGGCAATCTTGTCCCCACCAATCCCTATCTTCCCTGGGGCTGCTCCCTCGTCACTCCCCCTCTCCCTATTGGTTCTTCCTCCTATTTATACCTTGCTCAGCCATTTCTTCTCTGGCTGAGAATAGCTTTGTGTGACCTGTGTTACCCATGGTCGTGCTTGCCTCAGTTCCTTGTCTCTTTGTCTTTTCTAGTGATCCCTTGTGTACCGAACCGGCTTGGCTGTGGACCCGCTCTGGACTTCGACCCTTGGCCTGCACCCTGACTTCCTGGACTCCCCGAACCCCATTACCTCGGCTTGCAGATTCCGAGGTACCTCCCGGCTCTGGCCCCCAGGCTCTCTGTACCAACAATCTTCTGGAACCTCCCTTCTCGTCTGGCGAGTATCTTACTCTATCTTATACTCCCAGACGGTTCCAGACGCCTATTTTCCACTTTCCAGGCGTGTCCCCGTAGCTGTGGGTGCAGTTGTTACCCATCTCACCTCAGTTTCGGGGTCCCTCCTTGTCCGTGGTGAGCACAGCGTTACAGGCACACGTCCGTTTACAAAGTTTAGATATGTACGTGTGTTGAAGTGAATTTGTTTCGCTTCCATATCATAACTTTCAGCCATGATATGCATAATGCTAGCAGCACCATGGAGGGACATGTATTGAACGCACAGCGTACACATCGTTTTGCGCATGCGCTAAGACTTAGTCCACACATTCGTGACATGCGCGCGCAGCAGACGTTGTGCGCGCACATTATTATGTATACAGGCACCGGAACAAACATATCAGTAGTAATGCCAGCAACGCGATTTGAAAAAACAGACAGTTCTGTATCTTTAGTTTTATCCTTGCAGTTTAAACATATACGTAACTTATGTGTGAATATCCACAATCATATAGAGATGTGTTAAGCGTTTTCATGCTGAGACATAGATAAATGTGCCATCTTTGAACATCATGTGTTTGCTGTATTTCACAGATGTCGAGGATGAATACATGGGACCAATGTATGATTTCAGATGGGCCAATCGTTATATTAGATGATTGTGACGACTAGCGAACAACTATTATAATAAATATGTAACAATGCTTTCAATGATTGTTAATCTGCGCACCAATCATTGAAAGCATTGTTACATATGGGGGGGGCAAACGGACTGGTGTTTTGTGTGTGGTGTGGGGGGCAAACGTAGTGGTGTGGTGGGGGGGCAATCGAAGTGGTGGTGGGGTGGGCAAATTAAGTGGTGTGGTTTGGGGGGCAAACGGACTCGTGTTGTGTGGGGGTGGGGGCAAACAGACTGGTGGAGTGTGGAGGGGCAAACAGAATGGTTTGGTGTGGGCAAATGGACTGGTTGTGGTGTGGGCAAATGGACTGGTGGGGGGTGGGGGCAAATGGACTGGTGTGGTTTGGGGGGCAAATGGACTGTTGTGTTGTGGGGGAGCAAACAAAGTGTTGTGGTGGGGGGGCAAATATAGTGGTGTGTTGGGGGGCAAACAAAGTGGTGTGGATTATTATAGAATACCTTCCGTAACGCACAGGTTATTAAGATTATCTTAGTGTTCGGACCTTGAGATTTGGTCTGCCCGTGTAGTGGCTCAGGGGCTTACAATACTTTGGCCAAAGTTAAACTAAAAGACCATTTATTTAATAGATATCTATACATATATATTTAGGCACTGTACCAGTTGTATAGGTTCACGACATGGATGTGCAACTGGCTCTGTCTGTGTTTCATGTTCTGTCCTCTGGTTTTAAAGGTCTGTAATTGCTCCGGTTGTGATATAGCTCCCTTTTTAAATATAGGCACCCATCTGCTTTAATACGCCAATCTTGTTGTTCTGAGCCTGTGGAGGATGGAGTCCTTGAATATTAAATATAATGGTTTTGCTCTTACTGAGCCTATAACTGCTTGAGAACATTTGGATGTATGCCATAGGTAGGGGACCAGTGCCTTATTTACTTAGATTTTTATCAAGTCGCTTAAGAACTCTTCCTCATTAACCATTGTTCTTAATATGGAGGTTGTGGCTTCTCCTTGCGGCACTACTATTGACTTGAATTCTTCCCCCTGGTAAACACAGAGCAAAAGAATTTGTTTAATACCATCTGCTTTTTACTTATCTCCATAATCTGCTGCCTACCCATCTCACACTGAAAGGGTCCTATATTTTCCTTTTCTCATTTTTTTTTTGTTATTAAGGAACTTAAAGAACATTTTATGTTGAACCATTCTTTCTATTGCATCTTTTTTTCATTTTTCCATTTTGCTAATTTGAGTTGCCCTTTTGCAATTTTTGTTACATTCCTTATAATTCTGATACGATTCCTCTGTGTCCCTTCTACTTAAAGAATCTAAACGCCTTCCTCTTCTTGTCCTTGTTCCTCCCCTACCTGTTTTTTAGCCACATTGGTTTTGACTTATTCTTTTATACTTATACCCCAAGGGATACCCTGATAAGTGTGCTTTTTCTAACAATGTTTTAAAGACGCCCATTTATCTTCTATATTTTTCCCTGTAAAAACATCATCCCCATGTATTACTTGTAGATTAGATCTGAGTTTATTCAAATCTGCCTTCTAAAGTTTAAGGTCTTTTGTTGAACCCAAGTAATCTGTTTTTTTGATAAATTTATTTCAAATGAGAAACCATGTTATGATCCACGCGGGCCGCTGAGCTCGCTCATAGCTTGAGAGCGGTGACTCACCAGCTCTCCAAGCTATGATTGGCTGTCCTGCAACTTTTTTAGTGAGCAGGAGTGAGGGCGTGGCTACTAGGGGAGGGGGCGTGTCATTGGCTGAATAGGGGCTGTTTCTGTATATGTTTGTGTGTGTGTCTCTCTCTCTGTGTGTGTCTCCATTTTCTGTCAAAATTAGTTGCATAGTTCTAAGTCTGATTGAAGCTTTTATTAGCCTGTATATTACCAGGAAAATCACTTTGTATTAGTTTTGTCACAATCATACTGCAAGCAGGCAAGTTCCCCTGAGAGTGGGAGATGCTATGGAGTGAGCTTTTAACCATTTAAATGTGGGAGGGGGTGAGCTTCAACAAGATAGGAAGAGCCACCTTCCAATCAGCTAAGACCAGCTGAACAAGATTTGTAAAACATACAGGACACTTGCAAGCTCATTTTCAACCCCCAAAATAACCACAACATATATATAAGCATATAGGTGTCAAAGAGGAGTGCTACTGAGCATGGCGATATATACAGACCTGTAAGCCTGACTTCAATAGTAGAGAAACTACTTGAAGGTTTAATACGGGATAATATTCAGGAATACCTAATGGAAAATAAAAGTATTAGTAATAGTCAGCATGGATTTATGAAGGATAGATCTTGCCAAACTAACCTTATTTGTTTCATTGAGGAGGTAAGTAGGAATTTAGACCAGGGTAATGCTGTTGATGTGGTCTACTTAGATTTTGCAAAGGTTTTTGATACGGTTTTACACAAGAGGTTGGTGTACAAAATAAAGAAAATTGGACTCAGTAATAATATATGCACCTGGATTGAAAACTGATTAAAGGACAGACAACAGAGGGTTGTCATAAATGGAACTTTTTCAGGTTGGGCTAAAGTCGTGAGTGGAGTACCTCAGGGATCGGTACTGGACCCCTGCTTGTCTATTAATGACCTTAAGGTTGGCATCAAGAGCAAAGTCTCCATCTTTGCTGATGATACTAAATTGTGTAAGGTAATAGAATCAGAGCAGGATGTAACTTCTCTTCAGAATGACTTGGAGAGACTGGAAATGTGGGCAGGTAAATGGCAGATGAGGTTTAATACAGATAAATGTAAGGTTATGCATTTGGGATGCAAGAATAAAAAGGCGAATTACAAATTAAATGGGGATAAATTGGGGGAATCCTTGATGGAGAAGGATTTAGGAGTGCTTGTAGACAGCAGGCTTAGCAATAGTGCCCAAAGTCATGAAGTAGCTGCAAAGGCAAACAAGATCTTATCTTGCATCAAACGGGGCAATGGATGGAAGGGAAGTAAAGATAATTATGCCCCTTTACAAAGCATTAGTAAGACCACAGCTTGAATATGGAGTACAATTTTGGGCACCAATCCTAAGAAAAGACATTATGGAACTAGAGAGAGTGCAGAGAAGAGCGACCAAATTAATAAAGGGGATGGACAATCTAACTTATGAGGAGAGACTAGCTAAATTAGATATATTTACATTAGAAAAGAGGCGTCTAAGAGGGGATATGATAACAATATACAAATATATTCGGAGACAATACAAGGAGCTTTCAAAATAACTATTTATCCCACAGGCAGAACTAAGGACTTGGGGCCATCCCTTAAGGTTGGAGGAAAGGAAATTTCACCAGCAACAAAGGAAAGGGTTCTTTACAGTAAGGGCAGTTAAAATGTGGAATTCATTACCCATGGAGACTGTGATGGCAGATACAATAGATTTGTTCAAAAAAAGGTTGGACATCTTTTTACATGTGAAAGGTATACAGGGATATACCAAATAAATAAACATGGGAAGGATGTTGATCCAGGGATTAATCTGATTGCCATTTCTTGGAGTCAGGAAGGAATTTATTTTTCCCTTTATGAGATATCATTGGATGATATGACTCTGGTTTTTTTTTATTTGCCTTCCTCTGGGTCAATAAGTAAGTATAGATATAGGATAAAATATCTGTTGTCTAAATTTAGCATAGGCACTGCAATAGTGCATTACCCAGGGACAACTAGGATGTATAAAGAGAGAAATTTTAATACAATAATAAAATACAGTATAACATAAAAATTTCACCTCGCAGCAAGCGGTCCCATATGCTGATAAGACCATTTCAATAACGCTTATGTCCTAGTCACTTTTGGTGAGTAGGTTTCCAATTTTACACCAAACTGAGCAAGTTTCAAGACATCTGGTTCCTATGCCAAGGCACAGATAGTTCTTTTTAGTATAAATCTTTTTAGCATAAATTTTTAGTGTAATCAATTGTTTTTTATTTTTTATGTTATACTGTATTTTATTATTGTATTAAAATTGCTCTCTTCATACATCCTAGTTGTCCCTGGGTAATGCACTATTGCAGTGTGTATGCTTGTTTTCTCTTTTTTTCTCTTGAGGAATCCATCAAGAAAAGAACTTTGCCTACAATCACAATTAAACCATTCCTCAGCGCCACAGGAGGTGTCTTTCCCCTACGTTACCAAATCTGGGTAGGAGATTCCAGATTCACTTCTTTGGGCAGCTCCAGGACTATCTTGGACTCTATATGACAGGTTTTTTGTAATTCATTGTAATTCATTGTTTGCATGAGCGCTATTGTTCACCTTTATTTTCACTAAATTTAGCATAGGTTGAACTTGATGGACGTACGTCTTTTTTCAACCTCATCTACTATGTAACTATGTAGCTATGTGTTGTTGTTCATCTGAGGTTGTATTTACCTAATTTTAAGACCTGCTAAGGAACAGGTGATTGTTATTATATTCTGATATGTAAAACCATGGAATTCAAAGAGGGTGTACTTTCTTTTTCACACAACTGTAATATGTGGAGCTGGATGAACTTGTCAAATGTTGACCTCCAAACTAGAGAGAAGAGAAAACAATAAAGACAACATTATACAATACGTGAATAGACACCTTTGCACAATAAGGAGCACACTGGAGATATATGGTAATTTAGGTATGCAAATTATTTAAATTAGAATATATCCCAGGTGTCTCTTTCTCATTGTGGACATGGCATTAACTCGTGAAATATAACATCAAATCGTGTTTTAGTTAAGGTCACTTTATGATTTCTGATTTAATAAAGCTTACGCCTTTTAGACTCTGATCCTCTTTCTCAGTTGTTCATATTACAATCCCAGTGCTGTGATCAATGACCCATACAAATACATTTACCTTGAAATACTGTAGATGACTCATATTCTGAATACTATTTGAATCATACAACAAATTGATATAGCTATGTCACTATCCATTACTGTAGATGTTCCCTATTGCTCAATTGTTCATTTAGTAAATCACAGAAGGAAATATAAAACTATTGCAAGATATCAAATCAGAATTGATAAAGAAATAAATATCATAGCTTTCAAAGTCTATTCTGTTTGATGAATTTCCAAAACATTTTTTCCACAAGGAATTAATGATAGTGTATACCACCACAGTCATGTAAAGCATCCTCAACAAAAGTGTTTAAATACATTTGAAAAAACTGTTATGGCATTCTTTAATTCAGTGGTTTTCAACCTGTTTTTGGTTGGGGAACCCTAGAATTCGATTTGAAAATTCTGGGGAACCCCAACTCTCGCCCCCTGTCTCCCTGCCCCATTGCTCCCCCTCCCATCACCCATCTCTGTCTCCCCCTTGCGCGTGTGCAGACTCTCCCACTAACACACTCTCCTACTTACACACACCCACACACACAAATTCCCACTTACATACACACATTCCCTCTTACATACACACATTCCCTCTTACACACACACACTCCCACTTACACACACACACTCCCACTTACACACACACACTCCAACTTACACACACACACTCAAGCCCCGGGGCCCCGGACATCACACTCGCCCACCGGAACAAAAAAAAACATCACACACGCCCACGGACCACACACACATCGCCCACGGACACACACACACGCCCACGGACACACACCACCACCCCACGGACACACACCACACACACGCCCACGGAACACACACACACGCCCAAGGACACACACGTACACGCCTCACGGACACACACACCACGCCCACGGCAACACATACACGCCACACGGCACACACACACGCCACTGGACACATACACACTGCCCACGGAAAACCACACACACGCCCACGGACACACACACACGCCCACGGACACACAGCCCAAACACGCCCACGGTATCACACCACACAGCTCAACGGACACACACTCACACGCCCACGGACACACCACCGCACGCCCGAACGGACACACACGACGCCCCCTCACGGCACAAGCACACCACGCCCACGAGAACACACACACAGCCCACGACATCTACACACACGGCCCACGGACACACAAACACGCCCATGCGGACACAAACACGGCCCAGCGGACAAACACCACGATCGCTCCCCACGTGACACAAAACCACACACGCACACCGACAACACAGCCCCCCCCACGGACACAACACCAAGCCCACGGACACATGAACACGAGCCAGCGGAGCACACAAACGACCCACGGACAGCTACACACTATACGGTACACGGACCACACGTACACACCTCGCCCGGACACACACACAGATAACACGGACCCCACCGACACGCCCACGGACCGACACACACTACCGACGTCACACGCACCAACGGACAGCACACACACGCCCTACGGCCGACACACACATCACGCACCTACGACACAGACACACACACACACACACACACATCACACACACACACACACACTTACACATCACACACCATCACACAGTACACCAAACACAGCACATCACACCCACAGCACTATAATCACACTACACACACATGACCGAAGCACACACACCACCAGCACTACACGAAAGAATGATAATAGCTAGTGAACTGCCGGGTGTTGATGCTTAGTAGCATGTCCTAGAACATCTGGGATAGTTGTCCTGGCTCTCCCCTCCCCCTGGTGGCCATGAAACCCCTGAGGGGTGCTCATGGAACCCCAGTTGAAAATCACTGTTTTAAGGCATTAGGGAGGGAAATGGATACCATTTTTGGAGCACTTTTATTTTAAGGGGCCTACTCAGGTAGTAGCTTCGATAAATCAGTTAATTCTTGCTAAGCACACTTTCTAAGCGATATTGCTGTGTAGCTACACTGGCGACACACTTTATTCGAGCTCGGCTAGTCCCACGAATTCGGGTATACCCGGGTGTATTGAGGTTTGTGACTGTTTTCGGCCCGAGTGCATTGAGGTATTTTCCAGGCAGGGATTGAAGCATTTTATTCCCGCTGGCTGCAATACTGCACAGTATATATATATATATATACTGCATTACAATTCATGAATTTATGCCATCTGGTAGACACGCGAAGCATTTCAGCCTATTAAATCCTAATCATTATCATTTAACAGATCAGCCGCCCTAATCAGGCATGAACCCAGGCTGGGAAGGCAAACACAACGGGGCTTGTCAGAGGTGAGGAGCGGCGCATTCCAGGTATCTGCCAGGTACATACTGGGTATTTGCTCGAATAAAGTGTGTCGGTGCAGTATTCAGAACTCTTTAATAACATGTCAATATTGCTTGCACACAGATTTTCAAAGAGTGTAAAGCACCTGGCTCAGACAAACCGTGCGGTAGCTAAAAAAAATTGCCCAAACTCACAATTTTTGCCAGTAATTACTATTCAGGTAACTTTGATATTCACATTGCGGCTTAAACCCACATACCTATATCTGATTTGCGATGTGTATATCAAAGAGGAAAAAATATTTTTACTGCATATGATTGAAGTCAGGGATCTCAGGATCTTACCCGCATTCATTTAAGCTCCGGAGATCCCCTGGTTCAATCGTTTGTAATAAAAATACATGCACGGCCAAGCTTTATTACATTACTGGCTAACCGCTAAGGAAATGAACGGGTTAAATAGCAGTGCCCAGTGTGTTGGTGGTAGAGGGGGTGGGTGAAGCTTGTAGTTGCCCCAGGGTGGGTGGTTAGGCCTAACGGGATGGTTCCGGACAGGGTTAACTCCTTTCGCTATCCCCAGGAGGCCGAACTACCCACCTCAGGCCATATACCACCTTCATAGTTTTTCCAGTTTGGGTGTTTAGGCCTCCCAGGAGAGATTACCCCCCCCCCTTATCCTAGCAGTTACAACCGCTAAGATAATGAATGGGGTTAACTGTCATGGGAGAGGGGTTTGGCCTGGTATTAAAGGGGTTACCCCCCATTTGTACACCCCCTGCTCTCACCTGGGAGGCGAGGGGTTCACTGGATTGATGTCCAGTACTGTAGTTATGCCCCTGCTTCAGCACCAACTGTGTATTCCCCTGTGAATATGTATTTTTCCCGTTCCAGTGTCTGCACCAACACTTACACTGGGACCTATGCGGGAGGGAAAGGGTTAATGTTAATTTTGTGTTTATGGCCCTTTGTCCCTTTTCCCACCTTTGCAGGCTCCAATTTGCAGTCTCTCCATAGGTCGCCATTACAGCCCATGTAACCCTATGGAGATTCTGGCGATTTGGGCCTGATATCGAAGAAGACCTGCAGGTGGCGCTCGAGAGGAAGAGCGGCGGTTCCCCATTGAAAGTGAATGGAGTAATGCATTTCAATGGGGATTCCTGGACGCCGATCTCCGGAGAAGAGCTGACAGCCAGCCAGACCGCAAAACCGCAAGAGCGGAAACATTGTCAAGAAAGAGCTTTGATCGCGCAATTGGCGTGGGAACTAGGGCCTCGGTCAAGTTCACGGCCAATTGGCGTGGGAACTTCTGTTCTAGGGCACCTAAAAATAAAATTCCTTTTGCCCCTAGATGTTAGGAACCCCCTCACTTGACCGCAACAGGGTCCGACAATTAATGGCGACGAGAAAGGGTCGCGCCGGCCAGGAGGGCCCTACCATTGACCGTAATGGTGGAGAAAGCCGCGTGGCTTTCAAACACTAAGGGCCTCATGCAGTAAGCGGTGGAAAGGCACTTCTCGCCCGTTTCACGCCAAAAATGCATACCCCTAATCAGTAAGGCGAAAACATGCGAAAATAAAAAAAAACGCCAAGGTATTTGGCGGTTTGTTTTTTTTCCGCCATCGGCGCGGCGTAAAGGCACTTTTTGCTGCAACTAGCCATTTTTTTCAACCACACTCAATTCAAGTAGTGGCGAGTAGCCTTGCGCCATTCTAGAATGCCGTTTTTCACGGCAATCCGGCACGCCACAAAAAGTAGGCAAGTTGCTGGCGAGAGGCTGCGGATGAGCAGTGGACCGGCACTTAGAAAAAATCAGGCCTCTTTCCTGCCTGGGATTGATGCCGGGGGTCTCCGGAGCTGATACCATTAATACCAGCACCGGAGTACCCCGGCATGCATCCGAGGCAGGAAAAATGCATTTAAAGCCCACTTCATTACCTTAGCGGCAAACCGCTAAGGCAATGAAGGGGTTAACCAACCGTGCCAGGTTTATTGTGGGTAGCGGCGGGGGGGGGGGGGGGGGGGGGGGGGAATGTGGGCCCTTGGGGGTTGGTGGGGGTTGGGGGGGGGGGGGGGTGTTGCGGGTGCACTTAACCCCTTCATTACCTTAGCGGTTTTAATACCGCTACGGTCACGAAGGGGTTAAGCCGTCCCGCTACCCACTCGCAAGCCCTTAACAACAACCGTTGGGGCTGATACCCCCTTCACCCAACCCCACAACCCACAATTAAAAAAATCCACACACAACAGCCCCACACTAAATAAATAAATATATATATATATATATATATATATATATCTGCAACAACCGCTATACACCCTAACATACACATATATTCACATCAATGATACTATAGGCCGGCTGGGGCCCTCGGGTGTTTCCCGCAGGCCTTCAGTACCAATTCAGTGCACCCCAAAATAATTACAACACATAAATACACCACCCTAAACACATACAGTATAGTAATGTGCAAAATTACTATTATCCACATATGGATAATAGTGAATTTTGCCATTTAAAATACATAAAGAACAATCAATATAATAAATACATATAGTACTCACCCATGTCCGGCTGACACGATGAAGGCCATCCTCATCTTCATCACCGTCCAGGCCCCCTCCGATGCTGCAAAACATGAACAAGAATGAAAACACCCAATGTAATGTCCCCTAACCCCTTAATCACCATAGCGGTTATTAACAGCTACAGTCATTAAGGGGTTAACCCACCCTCACCCACCACTCGGGAGGCCTACATACCCTCCCCCACTAACCGCCCACCCCGTGAGGCCTAACCACCCACCCACTACCCACAAGGGAGGCCTACCCACATACCGTTGGGGAAACACCCCCCCCCTCACCCCCAGTACCCACAATAAAAACAATACACAGCCCCACAAAAAACATAATTTTATTTATTAAATACATAACCCACCCCCTGTGCCCCCCCATAAATACATGATTTATTCTTTTACATACAGGGTTCATACAACAGGCCCACGTGAGTCCCCGGTAGGCCTGACGGGTCACCTCACAGACCTACAGGTAACCAGCAACATGTTTCACACAGGGTCTGGAGGCCTGTTGGTGGGTCCCGCCAGGCGCCATGGCCCACCAGGTGGTCTCCGCGGGTCACCGTGGGCCACAATTGGGTCCCCACAGTAGGCCCGCGGATGTCTGGGGGCCCCGGGTCAGACCCACAGGTGTCTCAGGGGCTTCGGGTGGTTCCCACGGGGGTCTGGGGACCCATGGTCCGCGGTGCCCCTACAGATGTGTGGCCACCGGTTCTTCCCCGCAGGTGTCCCCCATGGACCACGCAGCCTGGTACGCATGAGAAGCCCGAGGATACCTCAAGTGGTCTCCAGAGGTCTCTCGCAGACCAAAGGAACCAACCCTGTATGTAGAAAAAAATAAACCTGACCTATACATTAAATACATCAATCCCCCTCCCCCCCAGACACATACAGTACAATAATATGCAAAATAACTATTATCCAGATATGGATAATATTACATAGTTACATATAGTTACATAGTAGGTGAGGTTGAAAAAAGACGTACGTCCATCAAGTTCAACCTATGCTAAATTTAGACAACAGATACTTTATCCTATATCTATACTTACTTATTGATCCAGAGGAAGGCAAACAAAAACCCCATTAAGGGGAAAAATGAATTTCTTCCTGACTCCAAGAATTGGCAATCGGATTAATCCCTGGATCAACATCCTTCCCATGTATACTTATTTGGTATATCCCTGTATACCTTTCCCATCTAAAAAGATGTCCAACCTTTTTTTGAACAAATCTATTGTATCAGTGTCCATGGGTAATGAATTCCACATTTTAACTGCCCTTACTGTA
>WSYH01006612.1:0-37193 GCA_036426205.1 Ascaphus truei | reverse complement strand
TCTGTTTCCCCCTATTGCCATTTATTTAACTCCAAAGTCGCTTTTAAATCACTTGTGACAAAGCACCAAACCAACGTTACGTAATGTCAAAAGCTCTCACAAGTACAACCTGAATGACCTTAAAACTTGCATGTTACTACAGAAAAATAATGCGTGCTGCCAAAAGTAATGAACTTTTTTATTTTTGTACCTTGGGTAAATGTTTCCAAAGACATGTCCCAGGAGCTGAACTCTCACGAGATATCCCAGCAGCGGGTACACCGTCATCATTTGGAATAGTAAGAATATTCTTGCAACAAATGACATGATATCATTGCTTGGAAAATTATCTAGGAAGTTCTAGGTGAGAGAGGGGACACAAAGACTCTGGTTACACTGCAAGTGTGGTTCTCTGAATGAGATCTACTGAAAAGAGCAGAAAGTGAACGTACAGTACTTAGCAGTGCAACACCTCCTCAATTATCTCTACAACTTGTATTATAATGTGAGGTACATTTGGTAGATGTTTAAGTGTAGGCCTAAAACACCAGTCACTGGCGAATACCAAGTCAACATTATACATAAAACACAGAGATTTCTTCCATAAAGTACAAACAAATGTTGGCGCTATAACGTAACTTTGCTTGCTATGTCTACAGAAAAGGAAAATTACATACAAAATTGCCTTTTCCCCCTCAGACAGTATGCAATTAGGATTTAACTAGCAAAATAACCAAATATTCGTTTTCTGCTTTCACATAAAATGATGTAAATTCCAAACATTTACTGTAAGAACACTTGAAGGAAGGTTTTTGTTTTTTTAACTCTGTACATTAATATCAGAAGAACTCTCATATTGGTCCCTTATAAGGCATAACAATGGGCAACGAATCTACATTTCTTCAGGACGAACACAGCTACTAGAACGACTTTCTATCTACACTAATTGATCCACAATACTTCACATGAGCCCTTTAACAGTAATTCATCAGGAGTATTTTCAGACATGCAACTACATGGAAACTAATATATCATGAGGGCTAGGCAATAAATTCCAAGACTGGATGTTTGAGTAACTATCAAAGTCACTTAAATGTAATGTAATCAGGTTAGTTACATATGCTCCAGCTATTTAATTTGGGAGTGATATGAAGCAATGGGAACACTGAAAGCAGCAAATCTCACGCAGCCAATTTCTATTTATAATATTGATTTTTGTTACAGCGTGGGATCCAGGGGGACCTCCGGAGCTGAACCATGTTTTATTCCGCTCCGGGGACTCCCCTGTTCGTGAGATACTTGCAAGTATAGATACCAGTGTATGTACTCCCTCCGGGCCAATAAAAATGGCCGCCAAACCTCCCACGGGCCAATAGGACGCCGGAATGTCATCGGTTGTGGCTTTCTACTTAACCCAAATTTACAAACCTTTATTTAAAAAAAAAAAAAAAAAACAGGAAGCTTCACTGGTAACATCACCTACAAGTATCTCGGGAACAGGGAGTGGTCCCTGGAACTAGAAATAGTGCAGTTCAGCGCTAAATTACCTCCAGTTCCAATGTTGTTAATACAAAGAAAAAGCAGGGGGGTAGTTATTTGGGACAGTTGATTAGGGAGTTACCCTCGCATAAATATTTTAATGGAATAACGTTCACATCTCTAGTCGTACTTGTCATTTTTTTATGGCACGTCTAAGAAACTAATATTCAAATATTCATTGTTTCTAGCACTGGACACAGCAGGCGTTACCGGACAGAGGAGCAAATACACTGGCACTAATAAAACCAAATAAATGTTTATAGAAGTTTGTACATTTTGGTTTTGTTGCAAGTTGTAATACCTTAAAGCAGGGGTGCTGAACTCCACTCCTCAAGCCCTGCCCCCCCCCCCCCCCCCCTCCAACAGGTCAGGTTTGAAGGATATCTCAACTTCAGCAGAGGTGGCTCAATAAGTCCCTGCTTCAGCACAGGTTGCTCAATCTTCAACGAAGACTTTGAAGTCTTCAAAGACTGAGCCTCTGATTGAGTCACCTGTGCTGAAGCTAGGAAATCCTGAAAACCTGATCTGTAGGTGGGGGGCTTGGGGACTGGAGTTGAGCGCTCCTGCCTCATAGGCCCAGATTAACGAAGCTCTGTTAGAATGTGAAATGTTTCGCTAACCCAAGTTGACAGGAATTAATCAGAACCCAGTATTCACTAAAGCAAATTACGCGACATTAACAAGGTTTTACCCCCCGCCCCCCACCCCACGTAAAAAGCATGGCGTTATATTTAACGGCTGTTATTCTAAACGATATGCAAATGAGCCTAAATGACATTCCTCCCAGATTCACTAAGCTTGGTTAAAGTTAACACCGGGAGATAATGTATCGTTATTTTAGCCGTACACAACTGCGGCATTACTCCTAACCAGACCCGGGAGTACGGGTTTTGCAGGAGACAATGTAGGAGAATATACTTCCTAATGGATTAACCTACACTCTGAACATACCGGAAGTAGATGGGAAATATGCAAACTTAAATATGTAAGCTGTATTTAAATGGTTTATATTCGCTCATTTCCAGGTATCTCGGGGGGATCGCAGGTATCTCCTCACGCGGAGTATAGATTCATCTATTTGGAGACAATTCAATGGGCGTAATGTCTGGGAGTAATGTCACATTATTGGAAGGCAATGCAGTGGTATTCTGAATAATGTGTCACCCTGTCATAATGTGTCACCCTGCCATAGTGTGTCAGCCCGCCATAGTGTGTCACCCTGTCATAATGTGTCAGCCCGCCATAGTGTGTCAGCCCGCCATAGTGTGTCAGCCCGCCATAGTGTTTCAGCCCGCCATAGTGTGTCACCCCGCCATAGTGTGTCAGCCCGCCATAGTGTGTCACCCCGCCATAGTGTGGGTCCAGCCCGCCCATAGGTGTCACCCCCGCCATAGTGTGTCAGCCCGCCATAGTGTGTCACCACCGCCATGTTGTGTCACCCGCATAGTGTGTCAGCCATGCACCCCGCCATAGTGTGTCACCCCGCCATAGTGTGTCACCCCGCCATAGTGTGTCACCCCGCCATAGTGTGTCACCCCGCCATAGTGTGTCACCCCGTCATAGTGTGTCACCCCGTCATAGTGTGTCACCCCGTCATAGTGTGTCACCCCGCCATAGTGTGTCATCCCGCCATAGTTTGTAGTGTTGAGCCCCTGCTATATAGCTGGATTACAGCGGTTATTTTTGCATAGGATTAGCTTTGTGAATAAGGCATGAAACGGTGCGGTTCTGCCCGCTTTCCGAGATACTTACCTGCGAAGGGGGTGCCGGTATCTTCCTGCTTTTTAAAGCGCCCGCATCACGTGGGCCAATAGGAAGCCGAACCGGATGAGTCACCGCTTCCTATTGGCCCGCAGGGCGCGGGGAGCTTTGAAAAGCGGACACAATGCGAACCCTCGATGCGAGGCGGGGTGGCTACCAGCACCCCCTTCTAAAGGTAAGTATCTCCAGAAGCAGGGGGTCCCTGGACAAGACATCAATGGGGTTCAGCTCCAGTGACCCTCTGCTTCCATCCCGAGTAACAAAATGTTTAACAAAAAACCCGCTTGGATTGCCTCTTTAATGGGCAAACTTGCCAGTTCTTCATAGACAAATATACACAAGACCTTAAGAACGACCTGTGAGATATTGAAAGCTCAGGTACAACTCTATCTTTGGCACAGATAAATATAATTATAAAAAAAATAATTATACCAGTAAAGCTTTACTTTAGTAAGTAAACTATCATTTCGGCCTGTGATATTTAGTGAATCTCACTCACGGAGAGTCTGACTCACTCATTTTAGCATCAGTTCCCCCCCATGGACATTCACTAAGTGAAGCCAGTACTTTTCCACTAACATGTCATTTTCTGCTCCATAACCGTCCCGTTTACTTGTATCCTTGGAGATCAACATCTCTGATAATGTATATTCAAAATGCAAAGTGTGCACCTGACTAAAGCAGACATTCCTGCAGCAGGCAGCCAAGTTATTATAGACACCGGATTACCGGCTGTGAAGGAATGAAGCAAACGTTTTACTTTTTAGCGCACACAATTTGCAATTTGAATACACTATTGGACACGTTTTAACTCGGCCGATGTGTGCCTAGATCAGGGGTCGCCAACTCCAATCTTCAAGAGCTACCAACAGGTGAGGTTTTCAGGATATCCCTGCTTCAGCACAGGTGGCTCAATCAGTGGCTCAGTCGAAGACCTGTGCTGAAGCAGGGATATCCTGAAAACCTGACCTGTTGGTAGCTCTTGAGGACTGGAGTTGGCCACCCCTAGCGTAGGCGATCATTTGAGTACTAAGTGTAACGTCTAAAAATCTATTTTTTCCGCATTGGGAGCACAAGTGCATGAAAACTCCCATCAAAGGAGACTCCGGGCCATAGTGGCCTGATCGGCACTATTGCAGTTTAAGGACTAACCAGGAGTTTTCAAATGATTGCGTTGCAGAACACAAAATCAGTTTTTTCCTTACCTGTTGAATACATTCTTTTGTCAACGGCGGCGAGGGAAAGGCAGCGAATACCATAACTCCAACATACACGTATGTTAAACCAACCAGCAAATATGCAACAGAAAGGTCTCGCACCTGCAAACAGACAACATTGAACAGATATGCACATTTAACAAGGCGTTGCATGGTCCTTTACATTCAGAGCAATTATTCAATTCCGGATGTAACTCCAGGACATAAAGGAAAATAATAAATTAAGCTCATGACTGTTTAGCAAAAAAACCTTCAGGGACGTGTCTTCTATTGGTGCTGATTTCCATTACTGATATGTTTAAGTGAAGGAAAGACTATACACATAGATGACACAGCACTGTATAACAAACTTGGGGCCTCATGCAGAGAGCATCGTTATTTCAAAATTCGCCATTTTTTGTACAATTTCGCGCAGAAACCGGCAGAAAATGGCGAGTTACGAAAAACGCGCCATTTTGTTTTTTCTATTGCTAAAACTCGCCTCGCGGCTGGCGAGAACCTCCATCTCGCCATTTTTAAAACTCTCCGAATGCAGAGAGGTACGAACGGCATGTAGCGGCTGTTCGCGCCAGGGAAATGGCGCGATTTTCTCATTTTTGCCGCGCCAGGAAAAGTTGTCAATAAAATGGCGCTCGCCGCCTGTAGCAAAGGGGGAAAAAAAGCCGCGATTTTTTTTTATACACATTTCTGAAGCGCGCATCTTTCCCATTCAAACTCGCCACACGCATCCATGTTAAACATAGCAGAATTCGCACTTTTCTGCATATGGAGAATAAAACTCTCCAAAAAATCTACTTTTTATGAAATTCGCCAATTTGAAAATTCTATGCTCTCTGCATGAGGCCCTTGGTTACCAATATATATAGTAGGGTGTGGGACACATATAAGTCTCCCGCAGAGCAAAGACCTCACTAAGGAGGTCTTTAAATACCATGAGATGATCCTTTGGTTCATAGAGTTTTGTGGGGTCACACTGCTTTAAAAGAGAGAAAATGGGGGAAAATATAAATAATTGTTATTAATTATGTTATGTTATTGTTGCTATTAACATTTCTACCTTGTGGGGACAAAAGGAGATATGATTTCCGCAGAATGAGACGGAAATACATTACCCCTTGATTCCCGAGATACTCGCCTTCGTAAGTGCTGCCGGTATCTGTGCGTTTTTAAGCTCCTGCGTCACATGGGCCAATAGGAAGACAAAAGATGACGTTGCGGCTTCCTATTGGCCCGTGGGACTCGGGACTTTTAAACCACCGTATTTGTGAACCCAGTATTTGTGAACAGTGGCGCCTACCAGCAGCACCTGCAGAGGTAATTATCCTGGGAAGCAGGGGGTCTCCGGAGCTGAAATCAGTGCGGTTCAGATCCCGTGCCTCAAACCTACTAAAAAAAAATACTGTCGCTTAGAGTGCTCTTCTGAGAAGTCAGTCTCCAACTGCCAAGCCACTCCTGCTGTCTGCTGCATTACTTAATCTTTTTTTTTGGGGGGGGGGGGAAACAACATTACTTACATTATTTTCTTGATTTCTGTTGTTCTTTAGTAGTGTAATGATACAATTGTGGATGAAGAACGCAAGGGTTAGAATGCCAGTAAATTGAGGAAAAGACGTTCTAAACTCTAATATACAGGGAGAGAAAAGACACAAAACAGCATCACTGACAATTGCAATGTATAAACTAGCACAGCACATACACAAGTATATCATGCCATCTTTCAGAATCTCACATGTAGCAGCATCAGCAAGAAACCTTACACCTCACACTTTAAAGTGCAGGTTTTTATACCCGCTATATTTATTTTTTTACACAGGGTGGGATCCGGTGGGGGTTCTCGGAGCCAAAAAGCACTATTTACAGCTACAGGGACCTCTGGTACCAGAGATACCAGTGAAGCTATCAGGGTTAAATCTCCTTCAGGTAAAACAAAATGGTGGACAAATCTCGAACAAATAGGAAGTTGTATCATCATCGATTCTGGCTTCCTATTGTATGGCCAGTTAAATCTCCTTTAAAACCAGGAAGTAATACAAGTGGCTTCACCAGTATCTCAAACTGGGGGTCCCTGTAGCTGAAAGTAGGGTGGTTCATCTCTGGAGGACCACCTGCTTCCAACCCTGTAAAAAGAAAAAATGGAGGTTAATAGCCCCATTTAGCAGACATGAGTTTAATACGGGGCTTTTGAACCTGAAATCTCTGGATTTGTCTCAGTTTGTCTTTTGTTAGGAATATGATTAGCCTATTTATGGCTTGGTATTTTTTTTTTTTTAAATGTATATACAGTGGTGAGAAAAAGTTTGTGAACCACTTAAGATTTTCACATATTTCAAACATAAAATGTTATTAGATCTTAATCTAAGTCCTAATTATAGACAAAGATAACCTGATCAAACAAATAACACAAAAACATGATACAGCTCAACTCCGTTATAGCGCGGTCCTCGGGGGCCACCTGGTCCGACCGCGCAATAACTGGGGTCACACTAATTTTTTTTTTAAATGGCCGCCGCATGCCCGATCGGGAGGAGGTGGAGTGAGGCGCCGGCAGCCCTACATGTCCCCTAGCAGCCACTGTAGTTCTCCCAGCATTCCCCGCACTCACCTCAGCAGCTCCGCACCATCCCACCACGGATCTCCGCAACTATCCTCCAGCCTCGCATCGATCCCCCCTCCCCCAGCCTCGCACTGATCCCCGCACTCCCACCCCCTCAGCCTTGGCGCCGATCCCCTCACCCGACCTGGACCACCAAGGGGCTAGACCCCCTTCCTCGCGCCATTCCCGCCAACGCCTTGCACCATTCCTCCTCCCCCCCCAGCAGCCCCACGATACCCGTCCAAAGGTGGGCTGTGACATCAAAGGTAGCGGGGGCTGTGGTTGTGGTGTTGTGTGTGTGTGGTGTTTGTGTGGTGTGGTGTTGTTTGTCTGTGGTGTGTGGTGTGTGTGTATGCTGTGTGTGTGTCATGTGTGGGCAGTGCATGTGCTGTGATGTGTGTGCATGCGCAGTGTGTTCGTGCCTGTAGTGTATGAAGTATGTGTATGCCAGTGTGCTGTGAGAGTGTGCTGTGTGTGCTTGAGTGTGTGCTGTGGTGCTGGTGCTGTTTTGCAGTGAGTGTATGCAGTGTGCAGTGAGTGTATGCAGTGTGCTGTGAGTGTGTGCAGTGTGCTCGTGCTGTGTGTGCTGTGTGTGTATGCAGTGTGCTGTGAGTGTGCTGTGTGCTGGTGCTGTGTGTGCTGTGAGTGTATGCAGTGTGTAGTGAGTGTGTGCTGTGTGTTTGCGCTGTGAGTGTATGCAGTGTGCAGTGAGTGTATGCAGTGTGCTGTGAGTGTGTGCAGTGTGCTGTGAGTGTGTGCAGTGTGCTGTGAGTGTATGCAGTGTGCTGTGAGTGTATACAGTGTGCTGTTAGTGTGTGCAGTGAGTGTGTGCAATGTGCTGTGAGTGTGTGCAGTGTGTGTATGCCGTGTGCTCTGTGCTGTGAGTGTATACAGTGTGCAGTGAGTGTATGCAGGGTGCTGTGAGTGTGTGCAGTGTGTGCAGGGGCTGTGAGTGTGTGCAGTGTGCTGTGAGTGTGTGCAATGTGCTGCGAGTGTGTGCAGTGTGCTGCGAGTGTGTGCAATGTGCTCCGCACCATCCCACCACGGATCTCCGCAACTATCCTCCAGCCTCGCACCGATCCCCCCTCCCCCAGCCTCGCACTGATCCCCGCACTACCCCTTCAGCCTTGCGCCGATCCCCGCACCGACCCCCCTGCCTCGCGCCATTCCCCCAGCCTTGCACCATTCCTCCTCCCCCCCCAGCAGCCCCACGATACCTCCAAAGGTGGGCTGTGACATCAAAGGTAGCGGGGGGCTGTGTGTGGTGTGTGTGTGGTGTGTGGTGTGTGTGTGGTGTGGTGTGTGGTGTCTGTGGTGTGTGGTGTGTGTGTATGCAGTGTGCTGTGTGTGTGCAGTGTGTGTGTGCAGTGTGCTGTGAGTGTGTGCAGTGCGCAGTGTGTTCGTGCTGTGAGTGTATGAAGTATGTGTATGCAGTGTGCTGTGAGAGTGTGCTGTGTGTGCTGTGAGTGTGTGCTGTGTGCTGGTGCTGTGTGCTGGTGCTGTGTGTGCAGTGAGTGTATGCAGTGTGCAGTGAGTGTATGCAGTGTGCTGTGAGTGTGTGCAGTGTGCTCGTGCTGTGTGTGCTGTGTGTGTATGCAGTGTGCTGTGAGTGTGCTGTGAGTGTGCTGTGTGCTGGTGCTGTGTGTGCTGTGAGTGTATGCAGTGTGTAGTGAGTGTGTGCTGTGTGTTTGCGCTGTGAGTGTATGCAGTGTGCAGTGAGTGTATGCAGTGTGCTGTGAGTGTGTGCAGTGTGCTGTGAGTGTGTGCAGTGTGCTGTGAGTGTATGCAGTGTGCTGTGAGTGTATATGAATGGCGCAAGTCAGGTGAATACTGCTCCATGCCACTCGCTTCCCCTTGTCCTCCTGCTCTGATTCCCCCCCCTGCTCCGGTCCCCCCCCCCTGTTCTGATTCCCCCTGCTCCGGCCCCCCCGTTCCGTTTCCCCCCCCTGCTCCGATTCCCCCTTGTTGCGAGTGTCTGAGTTTGTGTGTGAGTGTGTGTGAGTGTGTGTGAGTGTGTGTGTGTGTGTGTGTGAGAGTGTGTGAGAGTGAGAGTGAGTGTGTGTGTGTGTGTGTGAGATCAGGGGGGAGGGAATGAATGTGAGGAGGGCGGATTCCGGGAGTGGGTTTGAGTCAGAGGGGGATAATTGATGGAGGGGGGAGAGTGAGGAGACAGGGGGTGTATAGAGGAAGTGAGGAAGGAAGAGAGGGGTGAGGGGGGAGAGTGAATGAAGAAGAGAGGGGTAAGAAAGAGATGGGGCTACACCTTGGGACTATCTGCTTAGAGTGGCACCAGACAAGGTGTGTGTGTGTGGTGTGTGTGTGTGTGTGGGTGTGTGTGTGTGGTGTGTGGTGTGTGTGTGTGTGTGTGTGTGTGTGTGTGTGTCTGAAGGGGGGGGAGTCTGAGAGAGTCTGAGAGGGAGAGAGTCTGAGGGGGAGAGAGTCTGAGGGGGAGAGAGTCTGAAGGGGAGAGAGTCTGAAGGGGAGAGAGTCTGAAGGGGAGAGAGGCTGAGAGAGTCTGAGGGGGAGAGAGTGTCTGAGGGGGGGGAAGTCTGAGAGGGAGAGTCTGAGAGAGTCTGGTCTGAGAGGGAGAGTCGGGGAGAGAGTGTTGAGGGGGGGGGGTTGAGAGAGTTGAGAGGGAGAGTCTGAGAGGGAGAGAGGTGTCTGAGGGGGGGGGAGTCTGAGAGAGTCTGAGGGGGAGAGTCTGAGAGGGAGAGTGAGAGGGAGGGTGTGTGTGTGTTTCTGTCTGTCTGTCTGTGAATGAATACAGACACCAACCCACAGTCAGTCAGTCACCCACCCAAGTGTCAGTCAGTCACCCAAGTGTCAGTCAGTCACCCACCCAAGTGTCGTCAGTCACCCACCCAAGTGTCAGTCACCCACCCCGTCACCCACACACCCCCCACACCCACTCTCTCTCTCTCTGTCTAGTTAAAATTATGCCCCCCCCCTGAAAATATTTCTGTGGACGCCCATGCATAGATACATACATATACTGTACATATATACATACACACACATTCCCAGTAAGATCTATCTATCTTACTGGGAATGTGTCTGTATGTATATATGTACAGTATATGTATGTATGTATTGGGTAGGTGGGGGTTTTGTATGCATTTGTGGGGGGGAGGTTGTATATATTTGGGGGGGTTTTAGTGTCAATAATGTTTCTAGTGACAAAAGAGCAGATTTTTTTTTTAATAAAATAAATGTTATTTATTGCTGACACGTCATTTCCACAAGAACAGATGCGGCATGACAGGGAATTGCTCGTTGTTGCAGAACTCGCTTAAACTACAGTAGAGTTCTTCAATTAGTATTCCAAGGAGTCCAAATTAGCAAAAGGTGTCTAGTAACATAGTTGGAAGACTTTCTGCCATTTATATTTAACAAGACAAATGAATGCAGTTCAGTTATTACATTATTTATTGTACTTCAATAACAAAACCGTATATTGTACACTTTTTCTTTTACATTTCTAACATTTACTTTCATTGTTCTGTCTTAATAGTGCGTTCTAGATTTACAATTTACGCTAAGCCGCTTAAACAACATTAATAAAGTGAATCCTCTTATGTCAGAGCATATTCCCGGATAAGAGCAAAATCCCCTGAAAAAGTTGAAAAAAGGCATAAAGACCATCCAATAAACATTATTAGGGTAAAATAATAATAATGGTCTTTTCGTGTGCGTGTGTGTCTACATAACAACACTTAATTTCTTACAAAACGAACTTCATATACAGTGGCGAGAAAAAGTTTGTAAACTTTTTCGCCATGGTATCAAAAACACACTGTGTGGTGCTCTACAAAAGCACATAGGCAAATATCGCTTAATATAGCTCCAAATTCCAGAAATCCTCAAATGGAGTGTACCCCTCAGGTATCTAGGTATATTATGTACACCTGAAGAAAGATAGAATAGTCCCACACTTAGTCGAATTTTGCTGGAGAAAATCCCACTGAGCACTGTACTAAGGAATAACACACTTTGGTGTCTAGACATATATACATTGACGTGGAGTAAATAAAGTGATGTATGGGGCAAAAGCCAAGGAATCACGTGAAGTGCAGCGTCCTGGTATGAAGGCCCCCTTGTCCTGGGGTACAGGGTGTGCTTCCGTCTTCACAGGATACAAGAAGAAAACGAAGAAAACCGAGCACTACTTCCATGCATGAGAAAAATAATTAAGCAGAGAGTGTTTCCATGATAAAAAAGTTAAGGTAATTTATTGGATCATAAAAAGAACATACAAGGGCGAGTAGCCCACACCTACGCGTTTCACGCCTCCTGCATGGAAGCAGTGCTCGGTTTTCGTCGTTTTGTTCGTGATACCGTCAATGGGACTGGAACATACAGTGGCGAAAAAAATTGTGAACCCCAATGATAATTAGGTAAATTTCATAGTTTATCCATGATAACCTTCTCAAATTAATATCAGTCTTTTCTTAAATATCCAATAGGATTTATATTAACCAATTCCATGTCTTTTGAAACAAAGTGATGTATGAATTAGATAAACAATGAGTAATTAAGAATCAGGGTATTTACAAAAGTAAGTGAAACCCTGGTTTTATCAGCTAAATTAAAGGGGATTATTCTAAGCAGGTGTTTAAATAACTAGGTAGATCTTAAAGTGTGTGTTTGGGAGGTTTTCTCCATACAGGTGTGGAAACACGTCATGCCACAATGAAAATAAATCTCTGAGGACCTCAGAAAAGCAGTTATTTATGCTCATCTATCTAGAAAGGGTTATAAAATCCTTTCTAAGGATTTGGGGCTCCACCAATCCACTGTCAAACAGATTTTCTGCAAATGGAGAAAGTTTAAGACAACAGTCACTCTGCCCTAGAGCGGACATGCTGCCAAAATCTCGCCAAGAATAAACCGTCTTCATATACTTAGTACAGCTCAACCCCGTTATAGCGCGGATCCGCTTATAACGCGGTTTGAGCATGGACCCTGAAGGGAAAAAAAAAAAAAACTCACTGCACACTGCATACACACACTGCACACACTCGCAGCACATTGCACACACTCGCAGCACACTGCACACACTCGCAGCACATTGCACACACTCACAGCACACTGCACACACTCACAGCCCCTGCACACACTGCACACACTCACAGCACCCTGCATACACTCACTGCACACTGTAACACTCACAGCCACAGAGCACACGCATACACACAAGCACACACCTCACAGAACATTGCACACACTCACTGCACACACTAACAGCCCCACACGTATAACACTCACACACTGCATTACACTCACAGCACACTGCATACACTCACACGACACTGCACACACTCACAGCACACTGCCACACATCACAGCCACCACTGCATACACTCAATGCACACTGCAACACTCCACAGCGCAACACACAGCACACACATCACTACACACTGCATACACTCACAGACACACAGCACCAGCACACAGCACCTCACAGCACACTCACAGCACACTGCATACACACACAGCACACACAGCACGAGCACACTGCACACACTCACAGCACACGCATTACGCTCCACTGCACACTGCATACACTCACTGACACCACAGCACCAGCACACAGCACAGCACACAGCACACACTCACATCACACAGCACACTCTCACAGCACACGCAAACACATACTTCATACACTACAGCCCGAAACACTGCGCACTGCACACACTCACAGCACACTGCACACACACACTGCACACACACAGCACACTGCTACACACACCACCACACACCACAGAAACCACACAACACACACACACACACCACACACCACAACACACCCACACCACAGCCCCCCGCTTACCTTTGATTGTCACAGCCCACTTTGGAAGGTATCGTGTGGGGTGCTGGGGGGGGAGGAGGAATGGTTGCAAGGCTGGGGGATGGAGCGAGGCAGGGGGTCGGTGCGGGGGGATCGGCGCAAGGCTGAAGGTGGTGTGCGGGGATCAGTGCGAGGCTGGGGAGGGCGATCGGTGCGAGGGCGAGGATAGTTGCAGGAGATCCGTGGTGGGATGGTGCGGAGCACATTGCACACACTCGCAGCACACGCACACACTCGCAGCACATTGCACACACTTCACAGCACACTGCACACACTCACAGCCCCTGCACACACTGCACACACTCACAGCACCTGCATACACTCACTGCACACTGTATACATCACAGCACAGAGCACACGGCATTACACACACGCACACACTCACAGCACATTGCACACACTCACCGCACACACTAACAGCACACTGTATACACTCACAGCACATGCATACACTCACAGCACACTGAACACACTCACAGCACACTGCACACACTCACAGCACACTGCTACACTCACTGCCACACTGCATACACTCACAGCGCAAACAACAGCACACACTCCTACACACTGCATACACTCACAGCACAAACAGCACCAGCACACAGCACAATCACAGCTCACATGCATACACACACAGCACCACACAGCACGAGCACACTGCACACACTCACAGCACACTGCATACACTCACTGCACACTGCATACACTCACTGCAACACAGCACCAGCACACAGAACACACCAAGCACACACGCACACTCTACAGCACACGCATACACATACGCATACAATCACAGCACGAACACAACCAATGCACACACTACACACACATGACACACACGCACGCACACTGCCACACACACAGCAACACACACACACCACACACCACCACACACACACACACACCACACACACACAAACCACACACAACACCACACACACAGCCCCACGCTACCTTTGATGTCACAGCCACCTTTGGACGGTATCGTGGGGCGTGGGGGGGGAGGAGGAATGGTGCAAGCGTCGGGGGAATGGGCGAGGAAGGGGGGTTCGGTGGCGGGGGAGGGGATACGGCGCAAGGCTGAAGGGGCTGGTGTTGTGCGGGGATCAGTGCGAGGCTGGGGGAGGGGCGGATGAGGGGGATCGATGCGAGGCTGGAGGATAGTTGCGGAGGGAGATCGTGGTGGGATGGTGAGCGGAGCTGTGAGGTGAGTGCGGGGAATTGCTGGGAGAACACGTGGCCTGCTTAGGGGACATGTAGGCTGCCGGGCGCTCACTCACCTCTCCCGATCGGGCATGCGGCGGCACATTTAAAAAAAAAATTAGTGGACCCCAGGTTATGCGCGGCGGACACGGTGGCCCCCCGAGGACCGCGCGCTATTAACGGAGTTGAGCTGTATCATGTTGGTGTTATGTGTTTTGATCAGGTTATCTTTGCTATAATTAGCGTACTTAGATAACGATTGAATACATGTATGTTTGAACATATGTGAAATCTTAAGTGGTTTCACAAACTTTCTTATCACCACTGATATACCATTAGAAAAAAAAAAATACAAGCCAGTAAATAGGCTATCATATTCGACTACAAAAGACAAACTGAGACAAATCCAGAGATTTCAGGTCAAAAGCCCCGTCTAATAAACTCATGTCTGTAAATGGGAGATTAACCTCCACTTTTTTCTTTTTACAGGGTGGAAGCGGTGGTTCCAGATGATGAAACCACCCTACTTTCAGCTACAGGACCCAGGTTGTTTAGACAGATACTGTGAGCCACTTGGCTACTATCCTGGTTTGTTTAAAGGAGATTTAACTGGCCATACAATAGGACAGCCAGAATCGATGATGATAAACTCATTTGTCGGATTGTCCACATTTTGTTTTTTTTTCACCTGACGAGGAGATTTAACCCTGATAGCTTCACTGGTATCTCTGGTGGCCAGAGGTCCCCTTAGCTGTAAAACTAGTGCTTTTGGCTACCGGAGGAACCCCACCAGGATCCCACCCGTGTGTAAAAAAAATAAAGTATAGCGGGGATAATAAAAACTGCATTTAAAGTGTGAGGGTGTAAGGTTTTGCTGATGACTGCTTACATGTGAGATCTGTAAGATGGCATGATTACTGTGTGTATGGTGCTGTGACTAGTTTAACATGACAATTGTCAGTGATGACTGTTTGGTGTCTTTTCTCTCCCGGTACTATTAGAGTTCTAGAACGTCTTTCCTCAATTTACTGCATTCTAACCCTTGCGTTCATTCATCCACAATTGTATATTACACTACTAAAGAAAACAGAAACAAGAAACAAGAAAAAATAATTAAGTAATGTTGTTTCCCCCCCCCCCCAAAAAAAAAAGATTAGTAAAGTGCAGCAGACAGCAGGGTGGCTTGGCAGTTGGAGACTGACTTCTCAGAAGAGCACTCTAAGCGGGGAAGTATTTTTGTTAGTAGGTTTGAGGCACGGGATCTAACGCACTGGATTCAGATCGGAGGACCCCCTGTTCCAGGATAATTACCTCGTGCAGGTGTGCATGGTGGCGCCCCACGTTCACAAATACTGGTTCAACAAATACGGTGGTTTAAAAGTCCCGGAAGGTCCCAGGGCCAATAGGAAGCCGCAATCGTATCTTTTATTCCTATTGGCCCATGTTGTGACGAGGAGCTTAAAAAACGCACAGATACCAGGCCAGCTCTTACGAAGGCGGAGTATCTCGGGAATCAAGGGGTAAGTGTTTCCGGTCTCATCTGCGGAAATCATATTCCTAGTTTGTCCCCAACAGGTAGAAATGTTAAAGCAACAATAACATAACATTAATTAATAACAAATATTTATATGTGTTCCCCCATTTCTCTCTTTTAAAGCAGTGTGACCCCACAAAATCTATGTGAACCAAAGGATCACTATCAGGGTATTTAAGCACTCCATTAGTGAGGTTTTGCTCTGCGGGAGACTATATGTGTCCCCACCCTACTGATATATATTGGTAACCAAGGGCCTCTCATGCAGAGGCATAGAATTTTCAAATTGGCGAATTTCATAAAAGTAGATTTTGGAGCGTTTTATTCCCATATGCAGGAAAAGTGCGATATTATGCTATGTTTTAACATGGGATGCGTTTGTGGCGCGAGTTTGAATAGGGGAAAGATGCGCGCTTCAGAAATGTGGATATAAAAAAAATGCGGGCTTTTTTTCCCCTTGCTACAGCGGCGGCGAGCGCCATTGTTATTGACAACTTTTCTGGCGCGGCAAAAAGAGAAAACGATCGCCCTGTTCCCTTGGCGCGACACAGCCAGACATGCACGTTCGTACCTCTCTGCATTGAGAGAGAGTTTAAAATGGCGAGATGGAGGTTCTCTGCCAAGCCGCGAGGCGAGTCTTTTTAGCAATAGAAAAAACAAAATGGGCGTTTTCGTAAATCGCCATTTTCTGCCGGTTTTTTCGGCGCGAACATGCTACAAAAAAATGGGAATTTTGAAAATAACGTGCTCTCTGCATGAGGGCCCCAAAGTTTGTTATACAGGATGGTGTCATCTATGTGTAAGTTCTTTCCCTTCACCTTAAACATATCCGTTATGGGAAATCCAGCACCATAGAGACCAGTTCCCTGAGGTTTTTTTGGCTAAACGTATGAGCTTTATTGTATTATTCCTTTATGTCCTGGGTTACATCCGGAATGAATAAATTGACTCTGAATGTAAAGGGACCATGCAACGCCTTGTTAAAGTGCATATCTGTCAATGTGTCTGTTGAGCGTGCGAGACATTTCGTTGCATTTGCTGGTTGGTTTTAACATACGTTTATGTGAGAAGTTATGGTATCGCTGCCTTTCCCTCGCCGCGTTGACAAAAGAATGTATTCAAAGGTAAGGACAAAAAACTGATTTTGTGTTCGGCAACGCAACATAATTTAAAACTCCGGTAGTCCTTAACTGCAAAGTGACGCGATAGCGCCACTATGGCCCGGAGTTCTTTGATGGGAGTTTTCAATGACCTTGTTGTCCCAATGCGGAAAAAAAAAATAGATTTTTTTAGGACGTTAAATTAGTACTCAAATGATCGCCTACGCTAGGGGTGGCCAACTCCAGTCATCAAGAGTACACACAAGGTCAGGTTTTCAGGATATCCTGCTTCAGCACAGGTCTTGACTGAGCCACTGATTGAAGCCACTGTGCTGAAGCAGGATATCCTGGAAAACCTCACCGGTTGGTAGCTTGAAGATTTGGAGGTTGGGCGACCCTGATCAGGCACACCATCCGGCCGGTTAAAACGTGTCCAAGTCAATAGTGGTATTCAAATTGCAAATTGTGTGCGCCTAAAAAGTAAAACGTTTGCTTCATTCCTGTCACAGCGGGTAATCCGTTTGTTGTCTATAATAACTTGGCTGCCAGCTGCAGGAATGTATGCTTAGTCAGGGCACAATTTGCATTTTGCATATACATATCAGAAGATGTTGTATCTCCAAGGATACAAAGTAAACGGACGGTTTATGGAGCAATAAATGACATTTTAGTGAAAGGTACTGGGCTTCACTTAGTGAATGTCCATGGGGGGGGAACTGATGCTAAACAATGAGTGGTCAGATCTCTAGTGAGTGAGAATTCACAAATAATCACAGGCCGAAAAGATGTTTACTTACTAAAAGTAAAGCTTTACATGGATAATTATTTTTTCTATAATTCATTTATCTGTGCCAAAGATAGAGTTGTACCTGAGCTTTCAATACTCACAGGTCGTTTCTTAAGGTTTGGTGTATATTTGTCTATGAAGAGAATGGCAGTTTGCCATTAAAGAGGCAATCCAAGCGGGTTTTTGTTTAAACATTTGGTTACTCGGGATGGAAGCAGAGGGTCAATGGAGGCTGAACCCAATTGATGTCTGTCCAGGGGACCCCACTGGTCTTCGGAGATATTACCATTTAGACGGGGTGTGGTAGCCCCCAGCTCGCATCGGAGGGTTCGATGTGTGTCCGCTTTTCAAAGCCTCCGCGCCTGCGGGCCAATAGGAAGCGGTTGAATCTCATCGGTTCGGCTTCTATTGGCCCACGTGATGCGGGGCGCTTTAAAAAGAGGAAGATCCGGCACCCCTTCGCAGGGAAGTATCTCGGAAAGCGGGCAGAACGCACCGTTTCATGCTTATTCACAAAAGCTAATCATGCAAAAATAACCGCTGAATCCAGATGATATAGAGGGGACTCAAATACAAACTATGGAGGGACTGACAACACTGATGGCGGGTGCACATACGTGACAACTTAGTGACGGGGTGACACACTATGGCGGGGGAACTTGACGGGGGACACACTATGCGGGGGGTACACTACTATGGGGGCCGGTGTGACACACTATGGGGGAGGGGGGGGGACACACTTATGGCGGGGTTTGACACACTATGTGGGGGTGGTGACCACACTATGGCGGGGGTGACACAACATGGCAGGCTGGTGACACACTATGGCGGGCTGACACATATGGCGGGGGTGACACCTTAGGGCGGGCGGACACACTATGGCGGGCTGATCTACACTTATGGCGGGCCTGACACCACTATGGCGGGGGCATGACACACTATGATGGCGGCGCTGAACACTTATCGGCGGAGCTGACACACTGATGGCGTGGGGGTGAAACACTATGGAGGGACTGACACATATGGCGGGCTGACAACACTAGAGTCGGCTGACACCTATGTAGGTGGCGTTGAGAACATTATGACAGGGACACACTATGGCGGTGCTGACACACTATGGCGGGTGACACATGTATGGACAGGGTGCCACATTATTCAGAATACCACTGCATTGCCTTCAATAAGTTGACATTACCCCAGAATACGCCAATGAAGTCTCCAAAATAGATGAAGATTATACTCCGCGTGAGGAGATGAACTCTGGATCCCCCGAGATTACCTGGGAAATGCGAATATAAACCATTTAAATACAGGCTTACATATTTAAGTTTGCCTATTTCCCATTCTACCGGTATGTTAAGCGAGTGTAGTATCCCATTAGGGAAGCATATTCTCCTACATTGGCTCGCAAAAACCGTATCGCCGGTCTGGTTAGGAGTAATGCCGCAGTTTGTGTACGGATAAAATAACGCTGACATATCTCCGGTGTTAACTTTAACCAAGCTTAGTGAATCTGGCGGAATGCATTTAGGGCTCATTGTGACATATCGTTTAGAAATAACAGCCGTTAAATAACGCCATGCTTTTTACGTGGTGTTGGGGGGGCGGGGGGTTTTTAAAACCTTGTTAATGTCGCGTATAGTTGACTTTAGTGATAAATATCTGGGTTCTGATTATTCCTGTCATAATTGGGGTTAGGAAATATTTCACATTCAACAGAGCTTCTGTTAAATCTGGCATATGAGGCAGGAGCGCTCAATCAGTCCCCAAGCACCCCCACTACCAGACAGGGTTTTAGGAATTCCGAGCTTCAGCATGCAGGTGATCAATCAGAGGCTCAGTCTTGAAGACTTATCAAAGTCTTCTGTTGAAGATTTGAAGCTAACCTTGTGCTGAAAAGCAGGGACTTATTGAGGCCACCCTCTGCTGAAGTTGAGAGATCCTTCAAAACCTGACACTGTTGGAGGGGGGGGGGGAGGGGGGGGCATGGTGGCTTGAGGAGGTGGAGTTCAGTCACACCGCGATGCTTTAAGGTATTACAATTTGCACAAAACCAAAATGTACAAACATTCTATAAATCATTTATTTGGTTTTATTAGGTGCCAGTGTATTTGCTCCTCTGTTCCGGTTGGTAAACGCCTGCGGTTGTCCAGACTGCTAGAACAAGAATATGTATGAATATTAGTTCTTGACGTGCCATAAAAAAAATGACAAGTACGACTAGAGATGTGAACGTTTATTCCTAAAAATTTAGTTATGCTGAGGGGTAACGCTCCTAACAAACTGTCCCAACAATAACTACCCCCCTGCTTTTCTTTGTTATTAACAACATTTGGAATGGAGTTAATTTAGTCGCTGAATGCATATTTTAGTCCAGGGACCACTCCTGTCCGAGGTACTGTAGGGTGATGTTTAACAGTGAAAGCTCCTGTTTTTTGTTTTTTTTTAATTTTCTAAAAGGTTGTGTGAAATTTGGGTTAAGTAGAAAGTCCACAACGATGACATTCGGGTCCTAATTGGCCCGTGGGAGGTTTGGCGGCCATTTGTTTGGCCCGGAGGGGAGACATAACACTGGGTATCTAGATATGCCAAGTATCTCACGAACAGGGGAAGTCCACGGAGCGGAAAAAAAATGTTTCAGCTACCGGAGGGCCCCCGTGGATCACGCGTACTGTGTTTGTAACAAAAATCAATAATATTATAAATAGAAATGGCTGCGTGAGATTTGCCTGCGTTTCAGTGTTCCATTGCTTCATATCACTCCCAAAATTAAATAGCTGGAGAATATTGTACTAACTGTATTACATTACATTTAAGGTGACTTTGGATAGTTACTAAACATCCAAGTCTTGGTATTTATGCAGCCTCATGAATATAATAGTTTCCATTGTAGTTGCCATGTCTGAAAATGAAATCTCCTGATGAATTACTGTAAAGGGCTAGGGTGAACGTATTGTGGATCCAATTAGCGTAGATAGAAAAAGTCGTTAGTTAGCTGTGTTCGTCCTGAAGAAATGTATTCGTTGCTCCATTTTATGCTTTATAAGGGGACCAATATGAGAGTTCTTCTGATATTAATGACAGAGTTAAAAAAACACAAAACCTCATTCAAGTGTTCTACAGTAAATGTTTGGAATTTACATCCATTTTATGTGAAAGCATAGACCAAAAGAGTATTTGGTTAGTTTGAGTAGTTTAAATCCTTAATTGCATTACGTCTGAGGGGGGAGCGGGAAAAAGGCAATTTTGTAGGAATTTTCCCTTTGTTTTCTAGTAGACATAGCAAGCAAAAGTGTACGTTTTTATAGAGCAACATTTGTTTGGACTTGTATGAGAAATTATTGTGCTTGTTGTCGTTGTTGTAATGAGTATTGTTCGCCGGACTGTGATGTTTTAGGCCTACACCGTTAAACATACTACCAAATGTACCTCACTAGAATAACAAGTGTAGAGATAATGAGGAGTGGGGGTTGCACATGCTAAGACTGTACGTTCACTTTCTTGTCTTTTCAGGTAGATCTTCCAATTCAGAGGAAACCACACTTGCAGTGTAACCAGAGTCTGTTGTGTCCCCCTCTCTCACCTAGAACTTCATAGGATAATTTTCAAAGCATGATGATATCATGCATTTGATTGCAAAGAATACTTGTTACTATTCACAAATGATGACGGTTTGTGTACCCGCTGACTGGGATTATCGCGTGAGATTTCAGCTCCTGGGACATGTCTTTGGGAAACATTACCACAAGGTACAAAATAAAAAGTTCATGACTTTGGCAGCACAATTATTTTCTGTAGAACATGCAAAGTTTAAGGTCATCAGGTTGTACGTGTGAGAGCTTTTGACATTACGGAAACGTTGGTTTGGTGCTTTGCACAAGTGATTTAAAAGCGACTTTGGAGTTAAATAAATGGCAATAGGGGGAAACAGACTTGGCAGCTGATTTTTGCTCAATACAGTTTTTTATTTTTCAGACAAAATAAATGCTAAAAATAAAATTTAGCATGGAGAGCATGTATAAGAAAATCAGAGGACACACACACACACACACAACACACACACACACACCCACACACACACCACACACACACACAACACACACACACACACACACACACCACACACACACCACCACACCCACCCCAGAAGCTCCTGAGATATCCCGCAGCCCCCCAAACCAATCAGGTCACTATGTCCAGAGGTGCAATACCGGACACATACATGCCCAGTATTACCGCTAATTTCCAGTGCCACAACAAATCCCAATAACTGTGAAGCGCTATGTACACTAATGGCGCTATATAAATAAAGACATACAATACAATACAATATGGTACAGTCTAGTTAATTAACCTTGTATACAATTACTAAAAAGTACCGACGAGAATAAAGGGGTGTATATAATCATTCAATGTAATCCTTACAGTAATATAATACTTACAGCAAGGTTTCTGTCAAAAAGCAATTTAGAAAAAGGCCACTATTAAGTGCCACAAATGTGAAGCTGCCCAAGGTAATGCTGCCTTGTCGAGATACACTGTGTGTCAACCTGAAATCGGTGCAATTTGCTGGGTTCAGAACAAAAATAAATGGGAAAAAAATAAATATATATATATATATATGTAGCCCTTTTTGTGAACGTCTGAACTAAGGGACTAAGGTGCATAAACCTGTGGTTCAGGAGCTCTGACCTCCGCATTGGGGCATGGGGGGTTATAACATTTATCACTTTGTTGCAGCGCCTCACTTACCAGGATCCCCAGTATAGAGATTATCCCGAGCAAGAACCTAACAACAGAAGTATGCACAGCAACCTTTATATCACAAATAACAAATGTATGCAGGACTTATATTAACATTTATACACACAAAACAACTGGCTCGGCCACACCTTATTGGGTAGGGTCTGTTACATAAGCAAACTCTGCCGCTCTCCTTAGGGTATGTTCTCATAACCAGTAAAGGATGGGTACCAATGCAATTCTCTTAGGAAAAAACCCAATTAGTTGTGGGAAGGCGGGATCAGCGCCTGGTGACCGGTGTAGGTGCACGTGAGACAAGGATACTTCCGTCACTTACGATGACCTTGACACCCACAGGGCCCAGTGATATCCAGCCTTGCGCCGTCTCTCCCTTCTGCAGGCACCATCAGACGGGGAAATCCAAGATGGCGGCGCAAACCCGCCCAGCTCGCATATGAACCTCACAAAGGGGAAACGTCTTTCGTATGACGACTTATGTGCGTCCTTACAAATTACAGCACCCTACGGGTGGCGGGGAAGAATCAGGGGCTGGGCATTACACTCCTAAGCAGACGGGGTAACTGACCTCTGATCTCGCACCCGAGGTTCCGCCCCCCCCCCCAACCTCCTCCTTCACCTCCCTCGCTGCTCGCCCCCCACGCCCACACGCATCCGGTTCCTGCATAAACAGTTTTCTAGCTCCCCATGCGTCCTCAGCCATCCAAGCTGAACCTTCTGTCACCATCAGAGTTCATAGTTCAACCCCGTCCAAGTCTCTTACTTTAATATGACCTTCGCGCGCTTCCCTCGCGCATGCGGCAGCCCAACTGGCACGCAGTAACTTCGCTGGCAAACAGGACAATATGGCGCTGCCTATGTAATTGACAGCGCGGAACCTTTATATATGCACCATCCTTACATTCTCCACCCCCAGAATCCAACGTCCCGCGGAACTACCTAAGCCACAGATATAAAAGGTACAACAACCCTCTCTCCCTAGATTAGGTACACATTAATTAAACTAGTTACACCATATAGCTTGCATTCCATGCCGAGCCACTGCTGAGCCTCATAATGGGGCACCAAAATGATCATATTGCCATTCGCATGGGAGGTTGACTGGTTACTTTGACTTCAGGCGGGGTCGGTTGATCTCCTTGCAGAGTGCTCAGCATCAAATGGTATTTCCATCTCTACCCTTGAGGGGTTCTTGTCAGAATTAGCACAGTTCTTTTGGGTTGTAAAAACATGGGACTTTGGGGGTCTAGAGGCTGCTCACGGGAGTCAATTGATCAATGTTCGGGCCAAAGGCTCTTTACCCGTGGCTCCTTCGGGAGATGCCTCCACGCCGGAAGGCCCCTTTGAGAGGTTCCATTCCATTGGATCCTCAGAGGTGGCAATTTTTACCAGTCTTGGGCCATCCTCTGTTTGTTGTGTTCAACCTTCTCCATCTTGGCGTGGTTGGAATTTGCCAATTCGTCCGTCCATACTTGAGGTATTGGAAGCGATGATTCCTATGCCACACCTTTACGCGGCCTTCAGATCCTTGATTCGGTACACAAGGAAGACCAGGCATCTGTGACTCCACATCATACACACCCTCCCGCCAACGGTCGGCCAATTTATGCTTACCCAGGAAACCAAGGTGAGTCAAGGGAACGCATCTCCGGGCGTTGAATTTCCTTGGGACGTACTTTGTGATCGTATAGAGCCTTTTATTTCCCGCATTCAATTGCGCAGTCGCCGCCCCCCCCCCCCCCCCCCCCCCCCCCCCTACGTTTTCAGCCAATCTAAGGCCAGCTGTTAAAACGGTCCCTTAGTCGCTGGACAGATGAAAGTGCGTCTAGTGGGATACCCCATCGGTAGTAGATATCGCAGGCGCACAGCCACCGGTAAACGGGGGCTTCTCTTCCGAAATACATCAAGGAAATAGGAGTATATCCGGTGGACTCATGTCGGGTACAATATCACGCATTGTTACCAAGCTTCGACGTGGTTTACTCACTCCGGCTTTTTCGGGATCGTCAAGGTTCCTCCAATATCTAACAGAGGGAGATTGAACCGTTAAGGCAAGAGCATCCAAAGGGGGGTGGTGATAGGGTGGTACGGGGTAGTACGCGATTTGGCAATGTTAGTTAGAGTGAGCAACTCCCGTATCAGGGTACTCTCAAAAATCCCTGCCCTGATCGGAGTGAACGGGAAGACGATTGGTAGGCCATAATGAAGAAATATTTTCCATAGTACTCGGGCGGCCACCGTTACGGCCTTCTGGGTCCTTCGTTAGGGAACGCTTTGGGCGTACTAGTGTAGTGTCATGCTAACAAGAAATTACTAACTCCCCGGGACGTCGGCTCGAACAGAGAAAATCCAACATAGACGGACCGTCCCGTTCTTCTTGCGGAATACACAATGGGCGAGGCGTACGGGGCTCCGAGATTCCCAAGATGCCAGCCGTTTTTCATTCCGTCGATTATTATTGCCTACCCTCACTTCGTCAGCATCCTTTGAGGCAACCGGCGGGGCGCTACCGGAAGGGGGTGGCAGCCGTCGTCAGTCGGATGGTATGGTGGGCACTGCGACTGCACCCCACAGCCATGTCACCAGTGGAGAACAACCCCCTCGGTCGTGTAGTCAATCCTGTAGCCTCTTCCTCCACTCATCCGGGGAGGGGCAGAGTCGCCAAAGTCAAACTCATGCCGGCGCTATGGTAGCCGGCGAGCTTCCTAGTAGTGCCGTCGAGGCCTCCTCTCGGAGGAAGTTACAGGGTATATCCTCCTAGCGTCTGCCGCCGGTCATAGTATCGGCGTACGGGGATAATCGGCACATATAACCAGGTGCGCTTAGGCGACTTCCAGGGGGCCATTACTGACCGAGGTTAGTACTGGAGCCCAAACGTTGTTCGTTCCTGGGCCACACCTCCCTCCAAGGTGAAGAGCTTGATCATCGACCGTGACGGGGGTTTTTTGGTGGGGGGTAATGGAAAGCGGGGCGACAATCATCGTCCTTCCCCCGGGGGAAATCTGGGTCAGTCCCCCTTCTGGCTGTAGGGAGGACACATGCTCCTTCCTCTGGTCGCAATTGTACCGCAGACCTCTGAAGGGCGGGGACAGGCGCTAGGGCCAGCAGTGGAGGCTTCTCCGCTTCCGCAAAAACTGGCGGATACCGCGCCCAATTGTCAGCGTTGTCCCCAAGATGATTGGGGCGAGGGTGGTCCTGCGGCTCGGGGAACATAGGGCCTCCACTTCCATGTCGGGTGATGTTACCAGATCAGCTGGAGAAGAATATCAAATTGCACCTTTACTTACTCCGCTAGGGGTAATATTCATGACTCAGTCCCGTAGCGCAGGGCATCCGCCGATAGCACGGTAGTTGATTGTAAGTGTAGGTCGAGAAGGGGCCGGGTATACGATCGTACTTGGGATTGGGATCCCGTGTCCAACAATGCGGCGGCGTAGATGCCTTCGATTAATACGCGACTAATGGAGGCGGGGCCGATTCGGGAGCCCTGAGGACGGCGGAATGTGGTCATCCTTAGGGTTGGCACGGCATCTGAATGCGCCGGTCGGGACACGTTCTCGTGAGGGGAGGGCAGTGGGCCCGCAAGTGTCCCATCTTTCCACAGGCATAACACTGTAGTTGGGTGAGGTAAGCCTCGTCTCTCTTGTGGGGGGATCCGCCTGGTCGGGGGGACGAAGGTCTGGGTGTCACGGGGGTGGTGGTGGGGCTCCCGGGGGTCAGGGTCCCCAGAGATTAGGCGCATCGGTTTGGGGTCCACTTTCTTGCCGGCCTTACCTCCGAGCTGGGGCTTCTTCCCGGTGCTAGGTCACGCCCCAGCTTAGCACGTCTCATGCGCTTGAACCGGTCCATTAGGTCGTGAACGACAACGTTGTCCGGCGTTAGGCAGCTACTGACCCGCACCGACACGGGTGTAGGGGTCCCCCCCCCCAAGAGGCCCCGCAACGCTGAGTGGTGCGTAGTCCGTTGCTTCTATCTGGTAATACGCATTTCCTCACCAGATTCCAGAGGTCCAGGTGCAATAGTCTGAGAAATCGGCACCATTTCTCCCTCTTTCTGGGTTAACGCATGAAATTTGGCATCAAAGTGATGTGTGTCCACGGGCTCCATAGGCCTTGGTTCGGCAGAGTAGGATAAGATCGGCAGCGGTCCAGGGCTTCGGATGTCATCTCGGTAGTAGTGCACCATATGGGACGCGGGGGGCCGGAAGCACTCAACTATGCGTTGTCTGCGGACCGCGTCCGTGCAGGTCAATTCAGGCAGTCCGGTTCGGTATGATCCAACCAGTCCTATATCCCTACTTCCCCGGATGGCGTGGGTTTCTGCCGGAGAAGGCTTTTAACTCCTGTACTGGAGCGACTGGGTTGTGTTGGGGATAGAGGGCGGCTATGGGGGAATAGAGGTGTTCTCTGGTTAAGCTGTCCCCGATGGCAGGGACGGGTAAGCGTCCCAATCTGATACGCTAAGGCGGTTAGGCCAGCCCGCGGCCGGACGGGGTGGACGACGATCCTCAGGCTCAGGGTGGGTGGGCCAACGAGGGGGTAGGCCACGGGTCAGGGGAGTGGTCGGAGGGCCCCTCCCGTCGCGGCACCTGTGGTGGGAGCATATTCTCTCCTAGGGGTAGAGGTGGCCAGGGGCGCAGAGTGTCCGCCTGCCTAGGGCGGCAGCGCACACCCGGAGCCTCGGGCAGCAGAAGGATATGGTGCAAAGCAGCGCGGGGCATATATATTGTTCAGTGGCAATACAGAGATCCGGCGCCAGGTCTTGTCATGGTCATAAAGTTGGTCTTGTACTTGGGCTTGTCAGGAGAGGAAGCTTTGGACCTGTTCGGTCACTGTGCCCTAACGAGATCATGGCGGGGACAATGGCCAGCGCGAAAAACACGGTCAAGGGGATCCCGCGCCGTTGGCCCACTTGCGCACCTCGAGCGCAGAGGGCCACGACATGATGGGGGTGGTGAACAATAGAGAACAAAAAATGTGGGGGACCCCAGTCTAAGACTATCAGCAGCGTCCTCCAAATGTAGCCCTTTTGTGAACGTCTGAACTAAGGGCTACGGTCATAAACCTGTGGCTTCAGGAGCTCTGAACCTCGCTTTGGGAGCCTGGGGGATACCTTTATCACTGTGGTGCAGGCCTCCACTTACCCAGGATCCCATTATAGAGATTATACCTGAGCACGACCTAACAACAGCAGAGCAACAGCACCTTTTTATATCACACAAATACAAATGATATGAAGACTTATCATATTTATAACATTTACATACACACACACCACGTTGGCCGGCCACACCTTTATTGGGATAGTGTCCTGGTACATAAAGCAATCTGCCGCTCCCTTAGGAGTATGTCTCATAACCAGTAAAGGATGGTACCATATGCAATCTCTTAGGAAAACCCAAGTAGTTAGTGGGAGCGGGGATCAGGCTGTGACGGTGTTTTGTTTTGTAGGTGCCGTGTAGACAAGGATAACCGTTCGGTCCACTACGAGACCTTGACACCCACGGGCCCCAGTGATAATCCAGCCGGCGCCTGTCTCTCCCTTCTGCACACCATCAGACGGGGAAGGAAACATCCAAGATGGCGGCCGCAACTTCAGCAGGATCCGCATCATGAAACCCATAAAGGGAAACGTCCCTGACGACTAGGGCGTCCTTTACAAATACAGCACCCTACGGTGGCGGGGGAAAGGGAAAGAGAAAGGGAAAAGATTCCTGGGGTGTGGGCATAAACCCCTTCCTAAGCAGACGGGCATGACCCGTCTGCTCTGCGCACCCGATGGTTCGCCCAACCTCCTCCTTCACTCCCTCGCTGCTCTGCCCCACCGCCCACACGATCCGGTTTCCTGCAACACAGGCTCGCATCCCATGGTCCTCAGCCTCAGCTGACGTTCTACACCACAGAGTTTCATAGTTTCAACCCCTTCCAAGTCTCTACTTATATTACCCTCGCGCGCTTCCCTCGAGCATTGCGCAGCCCAAGGCAGCAAGTAACTTCGCTGGCAAACAGGGAAAATATGGCGCTGCATTGTAATTGACAGCGCGGAAGGGGGAACCTTTAATAAGCACATCCTTAATAATATATATATTAGAGATATATTTTAGTGAAGATTCTGTTGAAGCCTGAAAACTGGCTTATGCTACAAGTGTTGTTAGACTCATTGAAATGCAAGTGATGAGGTGGCCAGGTTGAGCGAGTGAGACCAAATGATGAAAATTAATAGCAATTGCCAAGTTTAGTGGTCTACGTTCTCAGTTCAATTGAATAATGTTCACGTGTCTTGGGATGCGGCAGTAGCAGGAATACTCTTACCTAATACTAAGCATATCAATAACAATCTCTCCCTTTCATGAGAGATCTTACCTTCATTTCCCACACTAGTGCTTTTTAGTCTGTCTGAACGAACTTTATGAAAACATCACCATGAGACCGTACATTCAGAATTTAAAGTGATAGGCCAAGTAGATTTCTAGACCCCAAATGACACATCAGCGTAGATGGTCTGGCTGTTAATTAGAACATGTTAAAGAAACATGAACTTCCAAGTCGTTCCCCTCAATGGTTGACATCTACAGTGGCAAGGCATTGTGGGGCGTGAAATTTGGAAGGTCCCCCAGTATTAAACAGCTACATAACCAATGCCGTTTCTGCATACACGGAGATACAGTTTAGGGCCTTAATTTTTAAAGCGGGTGTTCTCCCCCACAAGTCAGGACACTATACTGCCGGATCGGTCCACAGTTTGTATGTTGAGTAGGCAAATAAGATTGTTAATAGGGATTAGCGCGGCAAATATTTTGTAGCAAGGGGAGCACAGTTGTAAAAAGGTTGTGAATTCCCTGCACTAGAATATTTGATTGGGACCAACACAGGAATCTGTGTATGCCAAGATTGGAATCAGTGGGAACAAAGGACAATAAAATAATAAGAGGGGGGATGACAATCTTGGTCTCATATTACGTGTTCAAACGGAGGAAGGAATAGAAGGCAAAGAAGGGAGGAGGCAGCTATGAAAAATTGCCATATTTCATTTAGATGAGCTGTCAAAGATTGATTTTTTTCAAGATTCATCCATTTCTGATAAAGTGCGCAAGAGCCCCTGGTTCTTATAGTATTCTGAAACAGTGACTTCCATGCCAACATGGTATTACACATCTTACACACAATCATGACTGCTATTGCTGTGTTTCCAGTAATACTGAATAATGGAACATGTTGCGGCCACACAAACAAAGGATGATGAGATTTCAAGGTGAGATTCATTCAAAAGGGGCATTACGGAATTAGTGGGTTATAATAGGAAGGCAGATAATTTAAAAACCAACATACTGACAAGCGGCACACACAATGCAAGTCGGTACATATTTGTTTGTTTTAACATTAGTGACTTCAGTGATGATGATAATAATGGAAATTGTGTGAAAGTGGGAAAACAAATCTGGAATTGGGGTGGAAATCGGAGTAGAGTAAGAACATGAATTGTGCTGATGGATTAGGGATTACCTAAGCCAAACGACTAACGATGGTGATCCCATGACTTCACTTCAGTGCCATAGTGCCTAACTGTCCTCAGACTACTAATGGAGAGTTGGAGAGGCACATAGTGCCTCACGCTATCACGGTTCCGTATGGAAGCCTGAGTTAGAAACTGTTACCGCAAGGCTTATTTAGATAGTCCAAATAAACCTATTTTACCATTTTATTACATAAGTGTTACACAATCTGATGATTGTGCAGGTAGGATACCGGATTGTGTTCCAATGCTTAGAAGTGTCCTGTCTTGGTCATGCAGTCCATGTAAGTTGAGAAATAATAGCTTGCAACAATTGTAAAGTGGTCCAGGCCAGGGTGGAAATGAAACAATAGGACCAGGACTAAGGGGAGATGGGACGTAGATCCGTCTCTCTGCACCTGAATTTTCCTTCCTTGTCTTAACTAAAAAGGTTGGAGTCTTGGCTGGGAATAAAGCTTTAAGTTAGCAACCTCCCTACTCTTTGGTTGTTGGTTATTTATTACCCCCCATTATTTTTTTAAACATATGGGAGGGAAACGGGGGATTTCCATGTATCTTGGAACCGCACTATTTTATATATACTAAAATAAAATAAATAGATGGTTCAATTAGAGGAAATTTGTGGCTGCCCCGCCTTGCCCTTACTAGAGGGAACATAGTTAGTAACAGTTTAAATAGCTGTTTTTTCTTGCCTCCCACACTTTAAAGCAATAAATGAATACTGAATAGCTCTGTGACTTAATACATGACGTGTCGTAGCTAGACTTGTTCTGTGGCAGCTACTTCACTGCACTTTTGGTACCATTACATGGTGGCTGAGATTCAGAATTAAAATGGATTTCGCCTAGACGACCTAAGGTTTACAAATGTGCATGGTTTTATCTTGTCTGTTTATTTTCCTTCAGTACATTATTTCATAAGCGCAAATATTATAAGATGCCTCTCCCTTTATCAATAGGTAAAGAAGTCTAATCGACTTCACTTAACCGTTTTTAATTTTTTTGTCAAGGTCCTGTGTAATTGGGACCGAAAGTTGATACACTATATGTTGATTAGAGTACTTTTAAAGAATTGACTGAAGGGGTTAGTGCTGTTGTCTCCTATTCTCACCTGTAAAAATTGCAAGATTTTGTATATTGTGTGTGTGTGTATGTATGTTGGATGTATGTATATGGTTGTGACAAGGACAGCTTACTCTACGGGTCCCGCCGTTGTCCGGGACTGTTTAGAACACTTGGTATTTAGGGTTAGGTATAATGATGAGGCGTCACGTGCTGTTCCTTTAAACAGCTTATGCAGCTGCGTTTATTGCAGTCCCAGGCAACTGAGAATGTGCCCCAGTGCATATCAACACAGATATACACATCAAATACAAAAGTAGCTGACTCACTCTGAGCGATAACTAACTTTAGATTTTCCACTAATCAGGTGGTGGAAGTGCTTTTCACCTTTCCAACAAACAAAACAAGGTACTTTCAGTTTTTTTTTTGTTTTTTTTAGGACAAAAAGGAACAGAATCATTTAACCTGTGTGGGGAGAGGCTTTTCCACACCACTATGATCTCCCCAGCACACACCTGGAATAGGTGCGTCCAGAGCGAAATGTCTTGCGGGGGTGAGAAACGAGCGTGAGTAGGAGTAAACAGAGAAATAGCAGCGTCTTACTATCTTGATTTCTAATTAGCATGACTCAGCGTGGACAGTAGAAATCAGAGCAGACCATATACTCTGGTCTAGGTCCCTTCATCCCCTCAGTTCAGCGCTTGCCAATATGTGGGTGGATGTGCATGTATTATGTATGGCTTGCACTCACTAATGGCCAATACAGTGATAGTAAAGTGTTCATTATCCTAGGGGCCCATATATGGAATGTATTTACCATCGCCCTGGTTTCTGTCATAAATATTCCTATGCGCACCGCCCCGCTCAGGACCTCGAGGGTTTATGAGCCGACATGGATATTAGGGTAGTGCGGATTCCTGAGAAACCCTTTTGTTAGCATTGCCATCGTTTAGTGCCCTGACCTGGTGTTCCATCAGAGAATAATTAAAGGGTTGTAGGCTTATGGAACCACTCTGGGTCATCTTATAGCATTCTTTTCCGGTTTTGACACATCAAGTAAGGGGTGCATGATCTGTATACCCAACCGGATGTTTTTCTCTCCCAAACAGGTAGGTATTGATGCGTCTTACAGCCCAGCTTTATTGAGAGACACTTTTCTTCGACTATGGAGTAATTTTTCTCCTGGGGAGTGTTAGTTTCCTACTTAAAATATAAGGATCGGGTTGTCCTCACCTGAGACTCCTGGGGTAGAGTACCGCCAGGCCCAGCACTACCTCAGTGATTGTGTCGGTTGGATGATATCGAACTATTGGAGAAGTCAGTTATGACCAACACTGGTTGGTCACAGAGAGCTATCTTTCAGGCTTCTAAAAAGCCTGTTCGGTTTCGGGGGACCACTTAACCTATTAGGGTCTCTGCTTTTGTGAGGTCTGGTTAGTGGGGTGGCGCTTAGTCAGAGAATGGGAGTAGTAGAGACATTCTATAGTACAAGTTAACCCCTAAGAAGTGACCTTGGACCTGTTGGTATTTGAAGTATGGGACGCTGTGTGGCCAATTTGATGTCGCCTTCTACTTGTTGAGTGTGTTGGGGTTGAGTGTAACACTCTGCCAAGTAGAATACCTTGCAGAGACTTGGCCTCACCTCCAGACCAATAGTGCATTAGCTGGTGTGGGTTTATGCAGGGTTAGATCCATGCGAGTTTTCGGGTCGAGACTGGTGTGTCGGTCGGTAGCACAGGCATGGACCTTTGGAAGTGGGGATTGCACAATCGTCACTATGGATTAGCTCGTCATCATGTCCACGGGTAAGGGGCAGCACATTTTTATACCGGCGCATGTGCGTTGTAAGAATGTTTGTATCCATCATCTTTTGGGAATGTGGCGGGAGCTCGCAGGGGTAAGCCTCAAAAGGGCATGCGTACCTATACTGAAAAGAGGGCCGTGTCTGTGTGGTTGAGATCGGCGTCGCTTTGTGCTTTTGCCATTTAGTGGTTTGTTAGGTGGAAGCTAGCCACAGTACCGCTTTTGTTAGGTCTTAGGGGTGTGAGATAGCGGGTTGCCAGTCGAGACTGGTCTCTAGACGAAGGGTCATCTACCGGGGCATAGGATAAGTATGCAAATTTGTACCCGCATGTTTAGTTTCTCTGTGGTAGTCATTACAAGAACTTGATTTGTTATATTGCTTTGTAGGACTTAAAACTTATAGGCGGTTCCACCGCCTAGTGGGCTTCCTCAATACGGGGCACTAGTTTTGAGCATATTGTTTTTAAGCCTCTAAACTTTAGCCTCTGGTCTTTGGGCGCTCTGTTGGTATTAGGTGATACGGGGTTGTTATAGGTTAACTCAGAACTGCGGTAGAGAGACTAGGTCGATGTTGTAATACGCGTAGTTCTACTGGTGTTGGAAGAGAAGGATATGTCTTTTGTGTGTGTGTTCTGTCACTAATTTGTCTGAACTTGGTTTTCTGGAGAACGGACAGGGGTTGTCAGCTAACTATGTCTAAGCACTATGGGGGTCAGTTTCTCGATTCTCTGAATCTGAACCTGGTGGTTTGGGTTGGTGGGTCCTATGGGTGTGTAAGCAAGAGCTTCTCTATCTTTCCAGGGGAATGGGAGGTAGATAGGGGTGTTATATGGTAAATGTTTGGCTCAGGGTTCCTCCTACGCTGGGCTGTTTCTTATGTTTATAATGTTAGGAGTCGTCCCGAACTCTTTTCCAAGAGACACTCGATCTGTGCCTCATGTCATTAGGCAACGGAAGTTGGACGTTCTCTACTGCGTTTGGTGGTGAAACATGAACTAGGCACCTATTCGCCTGGAAAAAAAAATATGACCCTGATGCGCTCCTTATTATACGGTTATTCCTCTGTGATTCTTGAGACTGTTTTTTCCATGTGTTTCACCTCACTGTATAGGGTAGGAATGCAGCTTATTTGTCGGTCCTGACATCGTGTGCAACGCAGCTCTATCTGACACTTCTGAAGGTTGGTAACCTCAGTGGTGTTCCCAAGTCTCTTTGGCCTATACCAGTAAGTGCCACTTCGGGTGTTACGGGCCAACAAGGGGTAGTGTCAAACGGGGGTAGAAGCCGTGTAGTGGATGCGTGGTGGAACTTCCCCATGTAATGGGCAAATAACAGGGTGATTGAGGTAACGACAAACGCAATCCCGTTTTTCCCATCCTGTTATCGAGGAGTTCGCCCGGTCGTATAACATGCTCTGTTTCAGGTTTTATGAAAGCCGGTTCCGAACTAAACGAGTATCTGTTTGGGGATGGATAGACTGATGGTTCTGAGCTGCTGATTTTTGAGGGAGTTTACAGAACTCTTTTGTGTTACGGGACATAAAATGGTGTCGCTTGGTATGACTAAGATCTGCTTTAGGGATTCCGTCCCGGGACAAGAAAACTATGGTTTAACTCTTTTGGCTATTGTTTTTAGCAGACTGTGTGCTAGAGGGAACTTGCTGCCAGAGTAATCGTGTTGGGTTGGCGACATAATCTTTGTAATATTACCAATATAGGCTGCTGTCCCGACCTAGCGGACGTATAGGGGTGCATACTAGATCCATGAGCATCGTGTCAAATGTGGGACAGCCGCTTCTAATTATGGGTGAAGGCTGTCTTTGGTTTAGCCAATGGTGCTACGGGGCGTGTGATCGGCTAGGCATTTCTGGGATTGATGGAGCATAGATGTGTTTTGTCAGTTTCTGCTAGTAACCCGCGGCACGCAATAGAGGCTTTCGGAGATACCTTCTTTGGTTCTTTTCCAACCCCCTGAGGTTGTAGCCCCAAGTGGGGTGAATATGTGGCGAGTGTAATACTTACATTACGGAAGTACCGTATTTGGTTTTGAGGGTAGTGTGGCTTGTTTGGGTACCAACAATTGTGTTTGTTGGGTTATGTAACTGATTGTTCCTGTTATGTACAAACCTTGATATACTAGGGTTGCAGTCGTCGACGCTCGAAGTAGGGTAGGCAAGTGAGCTATTGGGTTGGGCCCAGTAGCGGTATGGCATGTCTGGTCCAAGTAATTGGCCGAGCCTTGCTACCGCTAATGTAGGGGGGCTTCCCACTGGGCGTTCTTAAAACTCCCAGGACTGACCTGTCTAGGTCAGCGGAGGTGCTTATCCTGTTGGGGTGGTACAGTGGCTGTGGTTCATATGATCTTGGATGTTGAGGGTATGCTCTTACGCCATAAGGTAGCCATGAGGAAGGGGAATTTTACAGCCAGGAAAGGGCGGGCCTCGCTATGCAAGCTCAGATAGAGCTTGCGAGGGCAAAAAAAAAAAATCCTGGCAGCGTGCCAACACGCGCCAGCCAATCAGGAGACAAGGGAGGTTTTTTTTTTTTTTGCAGAGACGCGCGTGCTTCCTTGCACATCGTGATTGGGGGTGGGAAGTTTTTTGCATTGGGGGTGGGAAGTTTTTTGGTATATATCTTGTGGGGGGAATTGTGTGGAGGGGGGGTGGAATGAGGGAGCGTGGGGTAATTGATGGAGGGAGAGGACAGAGGGGGTGAGTGAGGAAAAGAGGGAGTAAGAGTGAGACGCAGGGAGAGTGAGGTGGGGTGAGACGGAAGGAAAGAAATACATGGGATGGGGGGGAAAGAGGGGGGGCTTGTGAGGTGTGAAATGGGGGGTGGGGGTGGCGGGCAATACCGCCGACACGGGGGGGGCTGCTGAAAATGTTTGTCCCGGGCCCCACGATTTCTGTTGGCGGCCCTGTGTATGTGTGAAGGCGGTAAGTCTTGTCTGTATGTGTGGGGTAAGGCGGAAGTTGAGTGGGATAAATGTGCTCTGTGAGAAGGGGGCGGGGTGAATGTAGAGTTTGTCAAGTGTAACAAGGGGGGTGCGTGTGATGTGCGTGTGATCAAGGACTGAGGTGGAGGGGAACTCAGAGATTTTTTAAAAATCCTCCAGCGGTGGTTTGAGAATCACTGGCCTCGATGTTGTTTTTTTTATTTTTAAACTACATCTTTTTCCTATTTTAACCCTTGCACAAGTAGATGTCTGGTTTTTCGTTTCTTAGCTTTACATACACAGCACCTGTTTGGGAATCACGGACTGCTATTAAGATAAATCCTTCTACAGGGACGGATGTATATAAAAAATAATAATATATTATTGATTATAAGATTGATGGAAACATTTCAATTTACTAAAGAAGATATAAAAAAAAAATTGCTTCAAATATCTTACCTGGAACAAAAAAATCTTGATATCCGACCCACTGAAAATGTAAGTGGAATCCTAGACGTGCAGCTTTTAATGTAACGAGAGATACGAGATATAGAACTGAAACCGTGCCTGCAAAATATAATCACAAAATCTTAGCACATATGATAACTCGAAATGTCACGCTCTATGGCCTCGATTTAACATGCTTCCCCTTTCTTGGTAAGATTTAAGCCCAATTTAAATAAAGACGGCACCTACCCAAGCAAGTGGAAGAGATCTTCACATTATATTCAACAAAGGGTTCCATGTAAAAATGGATTTCAGGCAAAAGGTGACACGTGTGCATATTTGCATGTCATTCATCCAGAATCCCTTGCTGCAGTGGAAGCACTGTATGCTAGGCAAACTTTTCCCCGTGCGCACCCCTGCCTGCTCTCCTCGGCGCCTATCATCCCCCCCCAAACGCTCGACACGGGGTCATGTGACATCACATCGTCATGGTAACGTGATGTTACGTAACCCCGCAGCGTCATTTGACACCGGGTTACCAGGACGACGCGTCGCTGGAAGGTAAGTGTATTATAGAGGGCTCGTTTGGGCAACGCTGTGCTAGGTGATAATGGTGAAAGGCAGGGTTGCAGACCTGTGTAAGGCCAGGTCCATAGTGCCTTCGCCCGTGCGGAGGCATGCGCGGCCGTGACGTCATCCGCTTGAAGTGGGTGCATTTTTTGGCCATGGTAAGCGCGCCATCTGTGGGCGTGTCTAGGGGTGTGTCAGTGACTGTCGCACTGAGAAATCAGTTTAACTGATTTCTCACGCAACGCGCGCCCTCTCCTGCTTCCGCGTGGACGCGCCCGCACTCTGCATGGACGCGAATACTGCCTTAAGGCAGTCTGTTCGCTCAGCGGTCTGCGATACCATGGCCCCAGCCTAAGGCCTGGGACACAGTACAGTAGGCTGTGCTGAGCCACGCTGAGGAGATGCACCTACCCCCTGTATCTGTCATCAGCGTGGCTTTAGCAGCCACTTCCGCATGCGTGCGGAGGGTCAGGTATTTTGAAGAGACAGGCAAATTTAAAATTTGCCGCTCAGGGGACAATAGATGGCGCTATAAGATGTTGTG